>VWZP01000054.1:116115-205794 GCA_013396995.1 Dicaeum eximium | reverse complement strand
TCGCCCCGCGCCGCGCTCGCCTCACTCCGCGCTCACGCCGCGCTCTCTCCCCCGCAGGAGCCGCCCCTGGCAGATGCCGGCACCGACCCCCGCGCGTTCCCGCAGTGACCCCCCGCGGCCCCCACCGGACCGCACCGCACCGCCGGGAAATAAACAGCTCAGCGCCACCGGCTGTGCCCGCGCCTGCCTCGCCGTACCGGCCCCGCCCCGCCGGTACCGGCCGCCCCCAGCAGGTGGGAGCTCCAGCCCCTTCTCGCCCCCGCCCAGCGCCTGTCATGGCCCCGTACGAGGTGGTTCCTGCCCAAGCCTCCTGCACGCAGGGCCCCGTTCAGCCGGTCCCAGGGACGTACGGCCCTCAGTGTTCACGTGCAGCATTCCCCGGGGCCCGCCGGGCCTCGCTCCTGTGCCCTTACACTGCCCCATGGTCAGGTACGAGTCACGGCAGTCACCAGCCCAGACACCCTTTCTGGGTGCCCCCTGCCTGCGCTACCGCTCTAAGGGCACCGACCGCCTCAGCCTCAGGCTCGCTCTGCCCGAGGCCCAGCCCAGCTTCAGCCCGGGCTGCCGTCGGTCGTAGCCCCCGGGCAGGCAGAGGAGCCCCGCTGAGCGCAGTGAGCGGGTTAGTCAGTTAGTTACACATGCTGCAGATGTTTATTGAGCTACACACTACACACAGCACAAAGACAAGTGCCACATGCACCTACTACAGCTGTTTGATTAGAGTAGCCACGTTAAAACAGATTGTCCAAGCCACTGAGTTGAGCACAAGGCATCCTGAAAGTGTGCGACAGGCGGGCACATGGCACAAAGACAAGGCAGTGACACACAAGTGACAGACTGACAGACCAGCCTGACACAGCACAGGGGAGAAACATGCAGGAGAAGATTGTGTATGTGTGGTGTGTGTGTGCATGTGTGAGTGACTCAGGGTTGCTGACACACGCAGTGCCTTTCTCTGAGTCACAGGTCCTGGCACAGGCTCCTCCACACCATCACCACGGCCCAGTGCTCACAAGCCCCTGGTACCTGCCCCTGTGCTCATCCCCAGTTCCCTCCAAACCCACAGCCCCTACCCACTGTGCAGTCACTCATTCACCTCCTCTGTGCCTGCTCACTGCCAGGCCCTCCTTTCTCTGTTCCCTCTCTCCTCCCTGTCACCTCAACACTAACTGCCCCTGAGCAAGCTGGCACTGTCACCCTCATTGCCATCTGCAAATGCTGCAGCAGTGAGGGGAGGAGAAGGAGGACCAAGGCAATCACTATCACCACCCCTTCATCCTATAGCCATCACTTCCCACACACCAGCCAGCTTTCTGAGGGCATGATCTCCTGTCTCTTAGGGCCAGCCAGTATCAGGGCCAACCCCGTCTCCACCTCACCTGCCCTTTACCCCTCTTCAGCACCCTGCATGGCCTCTGGCAGTCTGAAGCCTGGACAGGACCAGCAAGGCCCTGAGCCAGGTGCAGAGCCCACTTTCTGCACCTCACATCCTAAATGAGCTCTCACCTCCTGGGCCTTCCTAAGCCTCCTCTTGTCCCATCCTATAGACTCTGGCATCACTATTAGCATCTCTTTGCTCTTCCTCCTGCTGAGGAGGCACCACAGGGCTTTGCCAGGCCACGCTCCCCACAGCACTTCACACTCGCCCCCCTCCCCAAACACCCTCACCTGCCCCTCCAGCCACCTTAGGCCACATCTCAGCCAACACTGATGGAAGGTCACCACCTCTGCTGCCAACCCTGCAGCTTCCCTGAAGGGCTGAACACATTCCTCTGCAGCTCACACCAGACCACACCACATCAATTGCCAAAGTATTGGTCTCACCTGGCACCAAACCCAAAAATACCAACAGTGCACAGCCTTAAGCTTTCTCAAAAACCAGCCATGTCCCCTAACAGTAACTTTGAGACCCTGTGACCTACTCCTCCACCCAAGGCTTGCACATCCTGCCCAGTGACCTAGCAGAGTGCCCAGCTGCACAGACCAGTCTGGTGGGGAGCAGGATGGGGCTGAGGGCTGCTGGACAGGTAACACTTCTGATGCTTTGTCATGTGATGCACTCACTGATGGGCTTGAGTGGTTGCCCAGCTGGCAGCTGACCCTCCCTGTCCAGCTGCAGAGTCACTCATGCTGCAGTCCCAGGCTATGGGGGCAGCTACAGACCTGACACACCTTGTCACACCTCCCATGGGTTATTCATCAAGCACTGGAGATGTGGAGCTCCGTGGCTGAGCCACTTGTCTGGGCACAGAGCAGGGAGGGCCCATGTCCCACCACCAGCGTTGGCCCGTCCATCTCACCTACTCCTAGAGAGGACTCCCTGCTCAAGCACCCATCCTCTGTCCAGCTTGCAATGCACTTCAGGGAAAGGGATGGAGCCAGTGAAGGGAGGAAATAAACACACCATCTACACGCATACGCAAGTGTCAAACGCCCTTTAGTGGTAGACAGAGGTGCTGCCGGCCGCTCCGGCCCCACTCCAGCCCCGGCTGTGCCGCTGCTGCCTGCAGTACCTGCCCTTCACCGGATGTGCACCATCTCCTCCAGGAAGGGGGTTTTCATGCAGCCCGTGCAGAGCTGATCCATCCAGAGCGGAGCCTCGTGCTGCAGAGGGGTGCGCCGGGGGTAGAAGGTGAAATTCACGTCGTAGTTGAGCAGGCAGCTGATGGAAGCCATGTAGATATCAGAGAAGCGCACCAGCCGGCGGGAGAAGTACGTGGGGTTGTGGAAGGTGCGGAAGATGCTTCCAAACTGGGGGTTGAACAAGTTCTTCGTCAGAGACCTGAGAAGAAAGAGATGTTGTTCTGTAGCTAAAACTGTGGTCACAGATTCTTCCCACCCCCCTTAGGCCTGGGCCACTCCACTCCCTGAGCATTAGGGATCACCCCAAGTATGCCCTCCCGAGGCTGTGGTGCAGACCAGACTCTGTGCAGTGAGACTGATGAATATTCAGTGCACTCTTACTCCACCTGTTATGGGCAGTGTCAGGAGCTGCAGTAGCAGACAGCCCATCAACCAACTCCTCCTAGCACTTCCCTCTCCCACCCTGCCTTCAAACCAGTCCCACCTCCCAGGCTGCAGGACTGCACTGTTGCATGGCCCCCACCCAGAGGCAAGTGACACCAGGCAGGACCAGAGTCCAGCAGCTGCAGCAGCGTTGTCCCCAAAGCAGGTTATAAAACGGCCTAGGAGACCCTAAGAGACCTCACAAGTGAGGGGGGAAACTGCTCACCTGATCTCCTGCCGCTCCTTCATCCACTCCAGCAATACTTGCTTTGACTCTGCATCCTGATACATCTGCAAAGACACCAGTAGAGAGCATCACATCCATCAGGGGGCAGGCCATATCTCAGCTCCCTGCAATTTCCACTGTAACTCACAAACCCAGCGCCCACTGCACACCGGGAGGAGGACAAGATATTTTTGAGAACCAGGCAAGATAGTACATCCCCTCATTCCCATGCTAAACCCAAAATTCAGACTCAGGAGGTAGCATATAACCTGTCCTGCTCAGCCAGGAGCTGTTTACCTGCATTCTCTCCAGCAGCCCTGTCAGAGCCTGCTGCCAAGTGAGGGAGTGCATGTACTGCTCCGTGTTTATGATCCGGATCTCTGTCTCCAGTTCAGGAACGATGGCTCCAGTCCTCCAGCCATGACGCAGCATGAGGTCCTGGAGGTCAGGGTGAAAAAATAGCCAAGAATTCAACATAAGGACTGAAAACCAAACACAACCCTCATTCCTAGAAGAGTGGGTTTGTTCCCATTTTGCATTCCCAGGAGACAGCCATCCACGGCCCGTGCCAGTAACAACCATCTCCTGGTCACTAGGATCAGTCGCATGAAGCACCTAAAAAGGTGGGATCAATACAAACTGCTCTCAGATTCACACTACCCAAGAAAGCACTTCAGGAGCCTTTTCTCCAGTGCTTGCGCTGTCTGACAGCAGTGGGGAAGCCTGTGTGTCCTGTGGAGGGGGGCACCCAGCACAGCCCTGAGCACTCAGAGCAGGCCCTGCCTTATCTCCAGCCCAGCTGCAGGCACAGCAGCCATGTGGGATTGCTCCCACCTTGCTGAGAGCAGAGACATTTCACTCACCGCAAGGTCACTGTACAGATGGTCACCAAAGTAGAGCACTTTGGATCCACGCCAGCCCGTCAGCCTCAGGAAATCAAAGAGGTTGCCCTGCAAATGACAGGAGCACAGAGTGAAATGTGGGTACAGGCCACCTTAGCACATACAGGTGTGAGCACTCTCATGGGATGTCAGCCTGCTCTCTGCCCCACCATCTACACCCACAGGTTTCTGTCCTTCTCCACCTCACTTCGCTTTCTTCCCATGTGAAAATACCCTGTACATCCCTCAGCTTTTTTAAGGCTAGAGAAAAAGGCAGAAACTCTTCCAAAGAGTTTTTGCAAACAGGGAATTCAAGGGAAGTTCTGTGATCTAGGGCACAGCAAGTCAAGAAGACAACATGATCTAAAAAGGCAACAAAAGGAGGCAGTTTAGAGGCCAAGAGCCACCTAAATTAGAAAAGCCTGAGGATGGGCAGAAAGAGCCCCAGGTGTTTTGGATTTAGGAGTTGTTGGTCTCAGGTGATAATGGTTTCACCTCACAGGCTGCACCAGAGGGAAGGTGAGCACTGCCAGGCAAGGCTTTTGGAATCAGGAGCTGTTCTACATCCCTGACCATCATCCCAGCTCCAAAGATTAACAACACCCACCTGTCCACAGGAATTGTTTAACCAAGCCAAAGTGCCAGGCAGTCTGTACAGATTCACAGCTGACTAAAACAAACCAAACCCCAAAGTATCAGCTAAAGCACAGCACCAAGCAGCTTTCAAGGTTTTCCAAACATCATCCACACATGCACAGAAGGCACTTGAGGGACTACCCTTCCATCTCCACACAAGTTTTCCACAAGTCAAGAAAATAAAGCCCACTAGGAAAGGAAATGGCCCCATCAGTGCCAGCACAAGCAGTCAGTGCAAACCTATGAGCCACTCAGGAGCAATCCCTCTGGCCAGTCTTCAGTGGCAGGAGGGAGCCAGCACCCCCAAGCACCAGCACCAGCCTGGCCAGAAAGCCCCCAAACACAAGGCAGCCCCCCAGCAGCCACTGACAGCTTGCTGTATGCAGAGCTAAGGATGCCCAGGAGTAGGGTGCTGGGCCTTCTGTTCCTGCAGCATTCCTGGAGCTGAGCAGACTTCCCTTAACAGCAGAGGCTGCCTGGTCCCAGAAACAGGACCAGGCAGCCTCTGCACTTCTTGGACACAACGTTGCTGCTGCTCTCATGAGGGCTGCTCAGGAAGCCACTGGCAGAGAAGGAAATGGAGCACAGCCTTGGAAGGAGAGTCCTCTTGCTGTGCTCCAGTCACCTCAAACAGCAATGGATCTAACAGCCAGGAAACTTGTGCTCGGAGCTCCATGGAGCCACAGACCTGTTCTGAGACCTCCAGGTCCTGCCCTCATTGCCCCCGATCTGGAGAGGGAAGGGAGTACAAACTTGGCACATACAGAAAACACCACATCTGTTGGAACAGAGGGACTAGAGGGCACCACTTCAACTTCCCAGTCCCTAGGGCAAAACACCAATCCCCAAGGTCCTATTCATGGGACCCCCACAGGAAAAAACTACCATCCAGCCCTGCTTCAGGGCACAGGAACAGCTCAGAGGCCTCTGGCAACATCACCAGCACAGCAAGGTCCATGGCCAGTAACACTTGCCAGAAAGAAGCATATTGTGACATTCCAAGAAGCCAAAACTCCTGTAGACAGGGAGGGCTTCAACCAGGATACACACTCTGTCACATCCTAAGAACCACAGTGAGGCAACAACCTTAATGCAGTCAAATAAACATGACTGTGGGGAAGAACTGGAGAGGAACCCAAAATCATACCCAGCCCACCTCCCACCCTCATATTTTCCCTTTCTTAATGCACCATTCACTTGGGTGAGCAACCTGTGCCTACAAGACAGAGGTGGGTCCAGAGCAGGATTTAATGCAGCAATAAACTCCATGGGTGAGGTGTGCCTTTTCTCCTGAGGGAGCTGCTAATCCACTGGGAATGACCTCTACTTGCACGTTCCCAGCTCCCAGCTCTTGGCAGAGGATGGGACACCAGCCCAGCACTTTGGCAGACCCATGAGTCAGAGGTTTCCCAACAGCACTACTCAAGGACATGACCTACTCTGCTACAACGGGTCAGGTCCCAGCTACTTGACTGCAATCTCACTAACAGCTTCTTCCCGTGGGATCAGACAGCTCAAGTAACCAAGAACAAACCGTCCTAAAGCCAGAGGCAACTTGTCTCAGGGGACAGACCAGCTGCAAGGACAATACCCAGGGCAGCAAGTTCACCAGAGCTCCAGCTCATCTTCAGAGATGCTGGTCCTTCCAAAAGGGGAGAGTCAGGAGCCAGGCTTTGTACTCTCTCTGATGCTTTGTACCCTGCTTGATCATCCTTGTTTCTTTATTCCTTATTTCTTTATTCTATACAAGTCCACCTTTTCCAACCTTATGGAGAACAATTTGGAGTGAGGTGTGGAAGATCTTTGCATGCACAACATGTTTCAGAGAGCTGTGTCTTTTTAGCCCTAATTACCCCACTCTTGGGAGCCCCTCCAGGACAAGAATTTCAGGATCAGGACAATCAGAAGAGCTGAGGGAAAAGTGCACAGTTGGCCATGCTGGACAATGTCAGAGCAGAGCTCCCAGGGTGAAGGTTTCATTGTACATGGGGGTGGGGGACATTCACTGGCCCCTCCCTCCCACACATCCAGGGGATGTTTCCCTACCACCCCATCTCACACAAACAGGGCAGCAGCAGGGAAAACCCAGCCTGGCAGAGGTAGCTCAGCACAGGTTCCCTTGGGCAGAAAAGCAAGTACCCCACACCTTAAATTACCTGGCCCTGCTCTGCCTTTTCCCATTTGTCCCTGTCCTTCCATCCCTAGTGCCAAGCCCATGCTGAAAGCATTCTGAGGGACAGAGGTCATCTCCTACTGCCCACAGACAGCACAAAGGCCAGAGTGTGTCTTCTTACAAACGCCATCTACTTACACAGATGCTCTTTTCAAGGACTTCTGTGTTTTACTTTTCAAACACCAACCATGAACAAAAGTGTCCTACAGCAGAACCCATCACTTCCCCTCACCCTGACCAAGCAGATTTCCTGTTTTTCCAGTGATTTCTAAAACTGCAGGTGTGTTATAAGTCCCCACCATTTCTTACTCCTCCTTGACACCACTTATGCACCCATTCCCTTTACCTCTTTGTAGATCTTCCCCTTCTCCAGCTGGTTTATTTTGTCCCACTGCAGTGAGCCTTTATCATCCAGTTTTCGAAAAGGTCTGGAAAAAACAGGGGGGAGATGTCAACTTCTTTTGATTTTTAGTGATTGTTACCCAGCAACCAGAACATTTGAATCACAAAACTTGTTTACCTATGTAACAACTTGAAATAAAAGCTCTACATGAGTTCTAAGTGACTTTCTGGGCCTTCTGCACTATTTTCTCAGGGGAAGAGAAAGTATGAAAAGAAAATACCTTTTCAAAATGCTTCCATTGACTGTAACCATTTCATGGCAAAATCCCTAAGAATTCTTCTTGCTTTCACATACAGAGAGGAAGAAAATAACCATAACGACTCCCTCTGAAATGCCCAGGCCAAGAAGGCTTTGCCATGAAACACTTTGTGTGCTCTTCCAACCTGGCTATGCCCCAGCCCAACAGAGACCATGGAATGTCCTAATAGGGTAAAGCAAGTCTGCAGAGAGAATGGAAAGCAGCCCCCATGCTGAGTTCACCAGGTGAACTGAGCTGTCTCCTGTATTTCCTGAGGGCTTGCCATGCCATTCTCCACTCCATGAGTGGATCTTAGGCAACAGGCGGCCATAGGTTTTATTTCCAAGAGAGCCAGATCATCATAGTGCTGGGCTGTGCTTATAACATGCTTCACCTGAAGCCCATGAAAAAAACCTTTACCAGGCCAGCACAGCTTATAAAGCTATTCCATAGGTTTACTCCAGCATATGCCAATGGTCTGGGTAGTGGGGGAGGAAAATACATAGAAAGGAAAGAACAGACCAATCCCCCAACTAAGCAGACACAAATTCCCAGAGCAAAGAAGCCAAAGAGCAAAGTAAGGACAGCAGCCTGTCCATTGGCTGCTCCTAATTGACCACAAAATCCAGCTGCCACATACAAAGGCTTCCAGAACTGCCAGTTCCCAAACACCATGTATCCAGTACAAACAAGACCCCAAAAAAACCTCAAAAAACAAACCACACAGATGCTTACTGCGGGGAAGAGGAAAAGGAAAGATTTTGTCACACTCTCAAGAAATGCCCCTCTCTCACGCCAATTTTAGAAGCACGTTTTCCACTTGGCTCTACACATTCTATCCACTTATTCCCAGACTGGTCAATTCTTGCCTCCTCAGAGAGTATCTGAGACAACACTGGAAAGCTGAATACCTCCTGGAGCTAGCCTATGCTTAGCAAACCAGTGCTTTTAGCAGGCCAGAGGAGCAGTTCCCTGCAGGGAGAGGCCCCAGCCCAGGCAGGACTGCCCTGCACACGTACTTCCGCCGGTCGGTGAAGAAGTTGGGCTTGTCCGCTTGCACGATGACCATGTCGAATAAGTCCCGCCAGTTCTTGCCAACCATGTGTTTCATTCCTTTGTCCCTGAGGGCGAAGGAACAGAAAAATTAACAGATCCAGTACTCTTTTTTTCACCCAATAGAGAAGAAAACAGAGATTTGTGAACCCCCCTCCAAGGCTGTCTCATGGTATGAAGTATTGATGTTGTGCTTTGTTTCAAGCCGTCACACACTTTCTTCTGCACCACTGGAAGCCCACGGAAGTTTGTGATACAGCAAACACTGCTAGAGGCAATAGAAAGTGTCAGCTCTGTAACACTGTGGCCAGCCACAGCCTTGTAACTTCTTCAAAAAGTGAGATCAATGCTGTGGGTACAACGTTCACCACAAACAGTTCCCAGAGAGCTCCATGACTACTGCCACAAAACCCTGCCCCATACAAATTCCAGAGGCTCAGAGGAGGGAGTGCCCTGCACAGCTCTTGACCCACTGATGAGAAATAATGGCACTCACACAAAGCTAAAGGGACTGTTTGTGATGAGGAACAGTTTCTTCTTGTGGTTCACCAGGCGGTTTAGCACAGCATAGATTTCATCCCCGTGCAGAATATACTTTTCTGTATCAGAATGAAACACACAGCATAGATCAGAACACTTTGGCATAAGTCATGTCCACATTTCTATAAACCAAACCAAACCTAGCCCCTATACTACTAAAGATGCAAAAGGCCTGAGGTAGATCCACCTCAGGCAGGCAGGCAATGAACCACCATGGTGACAAAGTTGCCTTCCTCATCCCCATCAGGCCTATCCAAAGAGAGATTGAGGAAGTGACAAGTGAATTTGACACCAGAGCTCTATTTAACTCACCCATATCTTTTTCAATCCATTTGTACATCACTCCTTTCACATGAACATCTCTAATTGCATCCTAAAGAAAAGAATAGGGAGGAAAATGTTTCCGTTTTACAACATGGCATTCCTGTTTCCCAGCATGCAAACCTACTGCCACCACTGAGGACCAAGGCAGTAATGACACATCCCCTCCTTGCTGAATAAACAAAAACTCCACCACTGCAAAGCAGCAGAGCCTGCCCAGCAAGGCTCACCAAGATCCCAAAAGGAGAACAGGATGCAATGTAAGAGGGAAAACCTCAAGACTTATCTGTGACAGCACACGTTCCTTCCTGCTCTTGGAAACGAGCACATTACCCCATTGGTTCCAAGGCAATAAAGACCGTGCCACTCCAAAACCATTTACAGCCCCAACACTGTACTGCCTCAGACACCAGCTGGCTCTTCTTCCTCCTGTGCCTGTGGAAGCCTTGCCAAGTGTGACCCAAAGGATAGGAGTGTGGCCAGGGTGAGCAGCAGCAGAGGAGAGCTGTGACCCCAAAGTGCTCCCCACAAACCAAGGAGGGCCACAGCTCCTAGCCCTGGGTGACCAGTGTGTACAGGCAGAGCAGAACCTCCCACTAGGAGGGTGGCACAAAACACAGCTGGGAGGGAAGCAAGTTAAAACAGATGTTGTCAAGGGCATCCAAATATCCTCTATTTTCCAGGCCAGAAGCCAAGATACAACACATTTTTAGACACACCCAACTGAGATTTGCACAAGTCTCCATCCAGCAAGATATACCAGACCCACAAAACCGTTTTCAGAGCAGCAACACAGTTTGCAATGTTTGCACGTGCAAATGCTTGCCTGAACAGGACGGTTTTCATCCCTGACAATTCACACAGGTAAACAATTGCTGCTTTTCCCCAGGACTTAAATTCCTGTTACACTGTGTGTGCCCCTTCAGCAGCTGCCCTTTCAGACTGAGTCCCACACTCACTACAGTGACACTTGCCACACAGTCAACTGGTCTCATGGCAGTGCTGGGGAAACCTCCTCATGACCCCCAAAAAAATTTCCTTCAGAGCTGGAGAGAATCATAATTTACAACTTAAAAGGGGATTATGAAGGTAGAGGCATTACCACTTCAAAATGGAGCTTTAGGAGCTTCTTTCCACCATGAGGATTTCAAGGGCAAAAAGGCAGAAGTCACATCTCATTGCTTTATTGGAAGGAATCTGAACAGAGGGCAGGAGCTCTAACAAGAAAACAGCTTTCTCTTAACCAGCACTGTCACTAAGAGCAAGCACAACTTTTGGCTTGTGTCAAAACTACCTTTGCAGAGAAGAAAAATTTAAGTATGCTCTTTCCCTAAACTCCTTCCCTCCAAAAAAACAAAAGAAGAAGGGAAAAAAAAGGGAAACTATAATGTTTCTGCAGATAAAATTTTGGAGCCTTGGTAGGCGTCAAACAGGGCTCAAAAAATGCCTCCAAGGGGAATCAGGGTAAACTGTACATTCTTACTCTCAAATATGAAGTGACCAAACTGGTGTGACAGGACTACTTTAATTACATGTCAGCTTCAGCCTTTACCATATCCCAGGGTCTGCCCTTTTGACTCAGTGCAGTGCCTGTAGCACTTAACCTCCTCCCAAACACACAGGCTGCATCAGCAGTACCACCAGGAGTTCCAGCAGGCTGTCAGGCTAAGCCAGTGCTGCCCTAACAGCTGGGCTATGCAAGTCCTCTGGGACACCTGTCTGCAGGCACTGTAGGATCCCTGTGCTCGTGTTCACAAAGCATTGCTTTGCACTTGAACTGCAAAGGGAGAAGTTTTGAAAAAATGTTTATCCTCATCGTACAGGAAAAAAGCAAGAACTCTTCTGCTGAGAGCACATGATGGTCCCTAGGTTCAATATAGATTTCAGGCATTGCCACAGATTTTCTGTCATAACTCTCTTCTTTGCCTACTTTAGTTGTTCCTCAGGGATGACCATGTTCTCCACCAAAAGGACAAAGTCAGGATTAGTACTCAGGAGTCTCAGGGCTGGACCACACCAGTTGCCCTGGACATGTATCAGCTGTGGCAACCATCCCCCTGCTCTCAAGATTTCAATTAGGAACACATCAATTTGATCTCAAAAGAAGGTTCAGAAGATACTCTTTACGAAAGGAGTCAGCTGTATCCCCTCTTCCCATTTTCCCCACTCCAAAAGAAAAACCAACATCCAACATCCTTGAAACACGTTAAGGTCTTGTGGGAAATGGGCGGCACATTCCTATCAGGCACCAGCAGAAGGTCAGGACACACAGCTGACAGGTGGATCCTTATCACAAGGCAGCAGCACAGACATGGAGCCCCATTTCCCTCCCAGAACTGAACAGCCAGTGGGTGAACCTAAGATTCCCACAAGCTCACAATCAAAAACCCTTCTCCATGTAAAAAGGAGTGCAATAAGGAAAATGTGTTGTCTGTCAGCATAAGTCACCCAGAGCAGCAATCTCAAGCACTTACATCTTATCTATAGCATTACCTGAGAAGTCAAACAGCCCCAACAATGCTGATAATCCCACACAGCCCTTTCAAGTGCCACTTAACACCTTGGAGTAAATGACACATGAAAGTTGCAGTCACTCACTGGATCAGACTACTCTGCAGCCGCAAGGGGTACAGCATTCTCAGAGCTAGCAAGGACAGATGTTTTACAGCAATCACTGTATAAAGTAAACTGATTGGTACATGGCTAGATCAAGGCTCTTTGAAAAATGAGATACTAAGGAAAACAATTTAAAAGTCTGCAGAACCAGAAAACATTTACACAAGCTTTGTGACATATTTCCCATGGAAGGACCTTCAGCCGAAGCAGCCTGGGCATTCCTACACAAGATACACCAGCTCTGTAGTACAGACAGAACCCAAACATGTTCTGAAAACAGAGCTTTGAATATTCCCTGGTAATGCTTTGATCTAAAGGGACAACAGAGCTGTCATATCAGCCTGGTCACTGCAAACCCCTTGGGTCTGGGTGCTGCAGAGCTCACAGCTCTGATGTTCTGTGAGCTGTGGGGCAGTTGAACTTCACTTACAGATATGTCCTTGTAGAGATGCACCTGGTCAAACTCAATGCCATGAGTGATGAAGTAATCAATGACTGAAGAGAGCAGTGTCATTTCAGGAAGAGAAAAAATGTCCATAAACTGCTTAAGTGATGGACCCTGGAAAGCAAAAAAACAAAAGGGAGATATTAAACCAAAAACACTGGGGGAAAAAAATAGTAAAGCCAACAAACAAACTCATATCACCCAGCATAATCTGAAATATATTCCAGGCTAACAAAAATACTAGTGTGGGAAGTCCCAGCCACTCAACAAGCAGCCCTCTCTTCTCAACCAAAACACCAACCTTGAAGACAGAGAGGTGTCTCCTCCACATAAATCATTACACAAACCCAGCATCATTAATACCACAGGGTGAAGATGGAGGAAGCAGGGAGTCAGTCCCAGATATTTTTATTTCAACCTCTGCTTCCCACCTGGACTCTTGGCATTAATACAGGTGCCAGCAGACAATGCCCTGCTACAGCAGCAGACAAGGACCTTGCTGAAGATGCCACACTGCTCATCTAAACCAGGCTGTGACACTGGACACAGGGCACCAAAGCTGCTCAAAACACATTCCAGTGAGGTTTCACAAGGCAGTGTAAGAATCATTCCAACAAGCCATTTGTCAATGCCTGTCTGTCACAACAGAAAACCCAGAGGAAAAAGAGCTCCAGCCCACCAGCAGTCAAGTGGAAATGGACAATTACATCCTGACCAAGGAATAACTCCCTTGCATTAGGCAGAGTTGCAGCTCTCACACATATTTGCTATCGTTATTGCCTATTAATCACAAACCTATCAGCAGGCCAAGAGCCAACTTTGGCCCCAGAGAGGCTTTCCAGTAAAATAAACTTTGTTTATTCTGTAGGTACCACCTGTGCAGAGGACTGCAGTGAGTCTCCCTTGCAAGATGAAGCTGGGATCAATTTTTTCATTTCCATTGATAAAGTTCCAGACCAGAATGGGGACAATTACTAAGGTCCTGTATAAGGAAAGTAATTTGGGAAGCACACAGAGGTCCCCATGAACCTGGTCACCAGCAATGCCCTGGAAATTCAGTTCCATCATGTCTGTGCATGAGCTTTGAGCAATCCAGGATGAAAGCTGTGAAGTTGCAATGCTGGAGGATAGTACTGGCCCACTTCAGAAAGTATTTATTAGAGCTGTGTGAAAGACAGACATGAAAGCAGCATCCAGAAAACCACAGAAGGTGCAGATGGGAGAAGCTGATGGGGCCCCTGCTGCCTAATGACAAATGTGTGGCCCTATCATGCCAGGATGTGAAACAAGAGTACACATCCCCATTTAGCCTGGCTGGGTAAGGGTGGCATGAGACCAGCCCTGTCTAAAGGCAATACCTGGGGCAATACAAATTGCGGTCAAAAGGACAAAGGAACAACAAACAGCATTTTGCTTGAGGCATGTTACCAAAAAATGCTGCAATCGAAAGCTATGTTGGTGTGCTGAGGGCTATACAATTTCCATCCACCCAGCACAGGACCTACAGCAGAACACAACACAAAGGGCCACATACCACACATAGTGGTGCTGCTTAGGATACTCACTGACTCCTTCCAACACTTCTGTCCATTTTGGTGTCTGGTTGCTAAGGGAATATTTCTCCCATAGCAAACCCAAAAGTTTCTGTAAACAGCCTTCATATTTTTTTCCTGTTCAGAGATTCTAGGAAAGAAGCAAGAGGGACAAAGACAGGCAGTTCCTACTGAAATAACTAGGTATGGGATTTAGCAGATTGCAGCAGAGCAATTACCTGTCCTACCTCTCAATACCTGAAGTACAGAGGAGACAGGTAAATGTTTAGTGTTAACAGCAAAGATTTACCTTGTCAACTCTGATTTCATTTGTGTGTCTTGTGCCATTTTTCTACACGGCAAGTCCAACCTCTCCCAATTCCCTTTCATGGCCTTGACTTCCTTAGGCAGACATAGTGACAGGAGTCATGATGAAAATTGGATTGTGCTTTCAGAATGTTACATGTGCTTTTTCTACAACACCCTTGAGATCTCCATGTTCATTACAGGCCATCACATGTAAAGCCACACCAGCTGCAGTGTTGAACCCTGGGAAAGATCTCTGCCCACCTACTGCAGGTGTTGGGATGCTGGCAGCTGTCCACACACTCCTGCTCACAGAGAACCAGAAAACCCTTAAGGGAGAGTATTTACACATTACAGCTGTATCAGTCCCACTTCCCTTGTTGCCTGTTAGCAACCTCCCTGTTACTCACACAGCAACATCAGCATGGCAGACTGAGGAGAACAAATCAAAGACCCCTGCTAAAGGCTCACTCCTCACCAGTTCACTTCACTTGCTCACACCTTAAGACATCTTAACCCTTCTTTTATCTTTCTCACTAATGTGGGAAAATATATCCCGCTCAGTGGCACAAGTTGAGCAGACATTGCTGAATGCAAATGCTACTAGTTGTAAATGCTTCTGTTCTCTTTGGGATCCACTTATTAGTTCATGGAGTCTATTAAATTGCTAGGAGAGGAGATTCACCTCTTCACAAAGACTAAGCTAATATCTCTACTTCTGGCCAAATTTTTCACTACCAACTACAGGAAAGAAGAAAGCACCTGGTACATACAAAGCACAGAAAGGCACCCCAGCATAAGCACCCAGTCCTACAGAAGGCCACAACTTGAACTAGATTTCATGTTTACAATTATTTAAAAAGAAAGATTAAATCATCTCAAGTTTGGCAGGAGTGAGGAGAGTTGCACAGGAGGAGGCCAGTCGAGGGCAGTTTACAGACAGATCAAATTCTAAACAAAAATGTCCTGTTTCAAAGCTGGAAACATCATTGAGCTATAAACAGAGTATATACTTATCCAGAAAGCAACCACTTGGATTAATTGCTCCCAAGAGAGAAAGAGAAAAATCAAGAAGTGACCTTGCTGGAGACTTCACAGAGCAGACTCACAGGGGTATTACCAGAGGAAGTGTGCCCTTCTTCTTCCAGCTTCCCCTAAGGCACCGGAACTAAGGCAAGAAACAAAGCAGTTCTGGGAGAAGGGATGTGAACGGTCTCTCTTGGCCACTGCACCACACAAGACACTCAAGGAAGAAAAATCTCTCCCAATTTCCTCTAGGTTCAGGCAACCAAAAGATTTTTACAGCTCCTACAGACATGTCAGTATTTTTCTACTCCTGACACTCAGAGACTACAACCCTATAAACAATATCCCCAGAGCAGTTCTGAAGGAGTGTGGAGGGAGATCCTTAACATGAAGGGGAAAAAGCCCTACCCAAAACCAAAGAGAGAAAGAGGCACTGCAAGCACCCGACTGCTGCTATGGGTAGTTTGGGAGCTAGATTTGGCCAAGGAACAAACAGGGAACATATCCCTATCAGTCTTCAAAGCCATTCAGCTCTAGGCCAATAGCCCTGGTATTTAAAATGCTTTGCAGATGTCTTTCAGATGCTAAACTGCTAAATAACCTCTGGGGCATATTCCCACTAGCACAAAAACACACACTGCAGCTCACTGGGGACCCAGCCTTTCCAAGGGAGGCTGCAGTCATTTACATGTGCATACAATTCCCTCTGTTTTCCAAGCTGTTGGAAGAGCTGCTGCTGCATCCCAGCAGCCAAGGGCTTACAATACCTTGCCATAGAAGTCACTCATCTGGTACAGGGGGATGTGCTGTGTACCACCGTAGAGTTCGATCACCTCTTCATCAGGCACCGGTTTGAGCCCTCTAGACACAAAACAACACAGTTTGTCAGTAATCACCAATCTGCACAGTGCAGAGGAAAACAGGACGGGACAAACAGCCCCTAAAACTCAAAATTCCTCCTGCTCAAACGAGACAGGCAGAGAGCCCAACAGCTCTAAAGATTCACATAAAATCTTTCCCAAGACATTCTTCAGATACTTCATTTGCTCCAACAAGTTAATTGAGGGGCTTTATCCACATTCCAGCAGAGCCCAGCCAGAGGCTTCTCTCTGCTGTCAATTTGCTGACAGGACTGCCCCACCAAATCCAGCCCCGAGACCTGACTTGGGCAGCACTGGGTAACTAACTTGGTTTGGAGGTGTTGCTTCCATGAGATACATCACCTTTCATGAGAAGGTGTAGCAAAAGGGCTTGCTGAAAACAGAGACAGGTGTTTTACTCAAAACCACCAAAAACACAAGTATGGCTGATCTATGTAGTTCATAACATCAGGTTATCTGACTGCTGCAGGTTTTGCCTCTTGCACAATTTTGATAACTGTTTGCTCAAGCAGTCAGAAACTTTCCCTTTCTTTTTTTCTACTCAGTTATGGTACAGCATCTAAGAAGTTGAATGTTGCCTCAGTTGTGCTCAACAGCAAAGGACAATTTAGAGGGAAACTCCAAAAATGACAGTTACAAAAGGATACTAGAGAAAAAAAAAAGTGTTTTCACTAAAAATCTCTTTATGAAGCTGAAGTAAAATATGGGGCAGTACGAACCCCTGCTCCCCTCACCCCCCAAGCTGGCACTTAAAGAAGCCAATTCTCTCTGGTTATGAAACTCCCTTCTTAATATTCTTAGAGTGTTTACTGTAACTGAAACTTAACAGCAAAAGGGCAGAGATCAAGGAAAAAAACCACATTGGCTTCCATGCTCAGGAAATACAACATAGGATTTACAGGAGATTTGCTATTGATATTTATAAATTACTGCTTCTTACACACCAACCCCACTCCTCTTTGGAGCAAGGTGTTTTCTCAGTCTCCAGTCTCACAACTCTTAGGAGAAAAATTTGCTCTACACTGTTTCAGCCACTTATTCCAAAGCATACTCAGCTCTTTTTGGAGAACTAAAGGAAAAATAGGACAATCTAGGATTTAAAGTGAAGCCAGATTCTGATGCATTACTACTTTACTGGCATGTCTGTGTTGCTTTAAGATGTAATTTGCACACCCAGATCACTCTCCAAGGCACAGCAGAGCACTGCTGGGATACACTCCTACCTGGAAAAGACAGGCTCATGTGTGAAACACTTCCAGAGGAGCCCTTTCCTATTGGCTCCATTTGCTCTCAGGTGTTAACCCAGCCATGCTGTAGCTGCAGCTAAAACACCACACAGTGTACGTGACCAGATGTGCTATTAACCATTACAAAAAGCTCCAGGTCTTCCCACCCACACCTGGCTTGAAATGCTTGAGAAAAAAATAACTCCCTGCAATTAAATGCCAGGTAAGTGTTTGAAGCAAGAGCGAGCAGGATGAGCCAGACAAGACTGCTCTGCTCAGGAAAGAAGCAGAACAACATATGCTATGAACATACAGTGAGATGTGGAAATCCACTTTTGCATATATAAGCATTTAGAAAATGATCTTCAGAACTGACAGACCTATATGCAGTCCCCAGCTGGACATAATGGAAAGCATCGATCTTCATGAGAAGACTCTGTGACAAGGGACAGATATTTACTGTTAGAATTGGGTTATTCTTAAAATTTACACTTTAATAAGGTCTCAGTGTACAGTTCCACACAAATGACATTCAGAAAATAAAGTTCAGCATTCCATATCTATGCACTTTAGACAGCACTTATTCTCCAGCTACTTTTAGACACATTATTCATACTGTGACTTTTTATTGGTCTCTCTGGCAAAAGACCATCTTTCTATGAGCCAAAGTCTGTTACACCCCAGTTTGTAGACAGGGATGCAGCTGAAAAACAGGGACAACAATATTTGTGTGACTCAAGACAGTCTATTCTTATCTCCATTCAAGAAAACCCACATTCCAAAGGAGCTTTGTGTGCACAGATCTATTTCCCCCCACATTTATCTTAAGCAGAACTAAGTGGGCAAATTTTAGTTCAGAGCACAGCAGTACCCAGTCATTTTCCTCACACAAGAGCTCTCCCCTCCCCAGTAGACATTGAAGGAAAGATGTTCAGGAGCACACCAGGCTGGTAACAGAGCTTTCTTTGCATTTTAACTATCAGACTGCCCTAATCATGAGCCATCCTTCTCGATCCATCATTCTGAAGCTGTAACACAAGTCCTTGGGCATGGAAAGCAGTCTCACACTAACCCACATCACTCGGCAGCTTGCACAAGGAACAGGGCATTGAACTTCTTTCATCAGGATACTGTATCAGTGCATCTTGTTACACTGTGGGCAGACCTCCAGTAATCTGTGAGGCATGCAGGCAAATATGCTGAAAGTTTTACTTAGGCACAACCCAGATTTCTGTGTTTTTTTGCAAACTCTGATCCTGAGAAAAGAGTGTCCTTTACTTTCTACTTACTTAAAGAGTGCTTTGCTTGGCCAGGCCACTCACACATGTTTCTCAGATATAGCAGCCGAAGATTTAAACAGAGAAAGAGCCTTCAGTTTCCCACAGATCTACTTCTTGCTTTGTAAGGCCAGGGGCATGAGTGGTCTGCTGCCATACTGGCTCCACAGTTAGGACAAAGGACAGAAAATCTCTATAGTTTTTTCGTTCATTCTCTTTTTTCTGTCCTGCTGGAGAATAGCACACACATTCCAGCCTGCACTGCCTGCTTCCCTGAATTTGCTTAAACTCAACATATGAGAAAGCTACTTCGATGAAGCAGCTCTCTCTGCTGTGCTCCCACCTGACTGCCTGGCTGCAGCAGCCAGCATGACATCACTGGGCATCAGGCTTTCAGGGAATCAGCCAAAGCACTGAAAAGGGTTAAAGCTAATGCCTGCACTCTGCTTGCCTGTATTCTTAAGAAGCATGCATCTCAAGTAGCTTGGATCTTATTCCAGGCAGTCCTATTATTCGGGGTGGGGGGTGGGGAAGGCTTCCTAAAGCATTCTCCTGACAAGTCATCTCTATTATTAGAGTAAGACATTATGCCTCTGCTCCTAGCAAGTACTTGTAGATGCAGGATTGAGTTTTGTTGTTTAAATTTCCTGAAAGACAGAAACAATCACATAAACAAGCTCGGTTTTGTATCAATTAGCCTGTGGAATGAATTGACTTTTAAATTGGCAAGGCTGTTTACCAGAGGCCTTTGCTAGAATGTCCCGTTCTGCTGGAGACCAGGCTGGCACAATAGACATCTTTCCTTGGGGAAGAGCCCAAGCAGTGAAAAGCACAGCCACACAGACTCACTGGTCATTAGGTGACAGATGTTATTGCAAGCAATGACAAAGTATTTCCACTAAAAACATAACAGTGGAAGACAAAGCCCAGGAGAGTGAACTTTGTACAGCTTACCTTTTGTACATCATAGTGAAGTCCACGTATGGCAAACCCTGGAATGTAGTCATACTTCCCAAGCCCTTCTGGATACTGGGAAGGCAAAGAGCGGCATCGTTAGAGTATAAGCACCCGATAATCAACAAAATCACTTCACCTGTGAGCTCGTTTAGTCCTGCCTAACTTTTCCCCTTCGGCAAGGAAAGTGGATGAATGGAGTAAGACAAAGGATGAGGATACCCAAAACTACTTTTTCTCATGTAAGGGACAGTAGTGAAGAAGCATCAGATTCACTGAGGCAGTGAGGACACTTCTCATAAGCTCCACTCAATGCATATATCTGACAAAGATTGGCACTGCAGAGCCCCTCTAAACAGAAGACATGAGAAAAAATGAGTAATTAGTCACCCATTGCAAACAGGGTGTCTGTTCTGAGACATGCTCTAGGGCATCATCTTATCAACCAGCACATGCCAAGTCCTGCACAGCTTCTGGCCCATGATTGTTGGCCCATGATTTATGTTTAGCCACCATGTGCACCTCCAACCAGCAATCCTGTAGGCATTATTTCCATACTTGAGTACAGATGACCAGGGCTTTTTTACACTAATGCTCCCACTCCACATTTATAAAACCTCAGAAATGTACATCATGTTAAATAACCTCAAAGGAAATTAATTCTGCAATCAAAGATTGTGAAATATTAAATTTATCTCAATAAATCAAGTAATTGACATGTGTGCACAAGCATGCACAAGCATGTCTGGGGCATTGCAAAGACAGCAGCAAGCTTAATTGAGTGGAAATTCTTAGCACCTCATTACCTTGAATTGTTCTATCAGGATGTCTCTGGCAGTGTTGAAAATCATGGAGTGTAGTAAATTAGAATACTGTGCTAATGTGTAATCGTAGTCAAAGCCATAGATCTCCACATCTCGCAGGCTGATCTCATTGTTAGCATAGATGGCGGCGGGGTTCAGGAGATTGCAGACTCCTGGTGGAAGGAGATCTAAAAGAAGAGAAAGTGGAGAGGTTAGAGAAACCGAGAGCATCACTGAAGTTTAGACTTTTTGTCCTGGACCTGAAGGCAGCTGGAAATGCCACACAGCAGCAGCAAAGAGCACAGAGCTGCTGTCGAAGGCTGCTGCCATTTGCTCACTCAATCTCCCCGTGAAAAAACACACTGTGAAACCTCTGGCTGCACCTGGAGATCTGCTCTCTAACCATCTGCACAGTCAGAATGACCTTTTGTGCCAGGAAGCTGCAAAACAATGCCCCCTGGTCTCTGACCTACATGAAGCAAAGCAGACCCGAGGTTTTGAAGTGTCAAATTTCTATCTCTCAGCAGCTGCAGTTTCTGCAGGCTCCAATGTGAAAGGCAGCTGTGATAAATCACCAGAAAAACAGACACCCCTCACTTAGAACTCACACAAGTAAACAGGCTAAGTCTCCTCTTGGAAAAGTCTAGATTACTCCAAATCAGAAATTTTCAGGTTTGTCTTTTGGCATTTTTTGTTTCTCACAGAGGCAACCAGACTTCACAGAGAAATCCTGCAAGTACCATTAGGACTTTTTAAATTTTTGTAGTAATGGGCAGGAAAAACCGAAGTACAAATACCTACATGTAAAAAATACCCCACACTAAGTTATGCTCCTGGAGCATGCAATGCTGATAGCAACAAGTGGTCTGCTTTCCTCTGATAAACAGCTGTGGACACAGCTCAGTCCTTGCATGTGGTTTGTCACTGCAAATCAGGGTTACTGTTCAAGATGCCTGGGAATAACACTTTGCTCCCCAGACAACAGAGAAAATGGGGTGTAGTGACCAAGCAGCTAAACTACCTGTATATAGATCCCTTCCCAGAGTTAGTCCAGAGAGGAGAGCTTTCACTCCACTGCAATGGGGGAGGCAGGAACAGATCTTCCCACAGGCTTCCCACTCCATGAGAGCTTCCCTTGCAAGAAAGAGCAATAAAAATAGTTCCTTGTAGTAGGTTGCCTGGTCACAACCACACTGGGAAACAGAGGGGAAGGAGATGTTTCCTCCCTCCTCAAAGGTGGGTAATTGTCTCTTTGAATGATAGAAGAAGAGCAGGCATTTTCCAGATCCTACTCAGCATCAGTGGGTAGGACTTTTTCTTTTCCTACCTTAACTTTTGCCTTTTAGCAAGGACCCCTGTCCTCGTTCTTTAGTGCTTCCTTGCTATAAAACCAAGTTCCATCTGTGTCTAGGACAAAAAATACATTATTAGAAAGAGATACCAGCCCTTCCCAAGAAAGACTTTGTCTGGAATTATAACAGAATTTAGCCAAAAGCCTGAAGTTCTTTTGTGAGCTTTAATTCAGAGAAGTAACCAAAGAAACAGATTCAAATATTTTTAAATGTTACTTTCTCAGGGGAAAAAAAATCATTGTTACAAAACATACCCATCCTTCTCTCCTAACTGACTTCCATTTGGCCTTCAAATACAATTCACCAGATCATGTGCAAGGAATCACTAGAAAAGAAAGCAGTGTATCAAGGCAGAAGGGCTGACTTACTGCCTACACACCAGGAACAAAAGCTCTCTGTCAGTGCTCTGCTGGTGGCAAAGTTCCTGGAAGAGGCTCAGGAGAGCGGATGCAATCCAAGTACTTTCCACTGAGATTTTAAAAGATGGGAAATGTAAATAGGATTCAGATGATCACAACTTTCATCCTTTCATCATCAATGCTCTTTGCACCACAAATAAACAGAGTTCCACTTCCTGTCCTCACCTCCAGTCAATTTGTGGAAAGACCTTTTTCTAAGCTTACACTGGGAGATTTGCTGGGTGTTATTTTTCTTCCACGCAAGGAAAATGATGACACAACCTTAATCACATCTCAGGGGAAATGTGCAGGGCTTTCCTCTTCTATTAAAGCACTTTTTTAAGACAAATGCACCCAACTTGCTGCTACAGCGTCCCTACAGAGAGGTCAAGCTCTTCCAACATTCCCCTTTTGCTAACATATTTGGGACAACACATTTTGATAGCCTGAGAGCATCACAAAATACCATTGCCTGAACCCCATCTCTCTTTTCACAGAAGAAATGAGAATCTTCTATATTCAACCACACATGCCAGCCACAACTTTTGCAAAAATACCATCAGGAAAAACTAAGGGAGCAGTAGGATTCTGTAACAAGGAGAGGGCAGTCTGAGCTTCACCAAGCAAGTCCTATCTGTGATCAGAAGCATAGGCAGTTACTGTGCCACAGCACAATTTATAAAGTACATTTAGACCCACTGAGTGAAGCAATGCTCCTCCCTGTCAGCCTCAACATTACAGAGCCTCTCTGCTCTCCTCTGACAGCCTCTTGCCCAGGTCATTTTTCCCCACCCACATTTTGTCACTCACTTACACAGCATATTCTCTCTTAACCGCCTAAGGGCTGAAAAAGGATGCACACACCAGCCAAAATGATTTACACCCACTGGCTCACACACAACTTGTTCCCTATGTTCACCTCCCCAAGCACCACACATCTCCTTGTTGTGTTTCCTATTCCACATCACTCACAACTTGCAGCCTGCTCTGTCCAACCCATCATCCTACATCTTGAATTTACAGTCATTTCAAAGTTCTTCTGGGAAGGAGGAAATCTCTGAGGTTCAGTCTAGAGATTCATGATGCACATTTGTCTCAGTGTAAATGTCCTTTTGCAGAGGACCTCAACAGAGCTGCAGGTCTCCATCTCCTCAAACTCATGCAGTCTCCATGCAGGTTCCAAGTAGAGCAGGGAAAAGACACAACCTGGGAGCACACGCCAAATCAGTTTCAATGCAATGCCTCAGGGTTACTGAGCCCGGTTTCAAGCAGCTTGGTTTAATTGTGTTTGTTTGGGGGTTTGGTTTGTCTTCTTGTGGTGTTTTGTTTGTTTGTTTTTCAAAGATATCCTCCGGGGTTGTTACCAATCCTTAGCGCTTAATCAAGTCCTGGGCTGCTCTGCTGACGCTCTGCACGTAATCTGCCAGGGATCTTTGTCTCAGATTTCCTGGCAATTGTCAAATCAAAACAAACAGACACCCACCAGAAGCTCATGAAGATGCCATTTTTCAAGAACGATAGCTTTTGCTTTTCCTCTGCCAAGACACCGTAACAGATTGCTGGACAGATAGGATAAATTAAAGAAAACAACCACATAAAACAAAATGAAGACCAGTTTTGGTTATTAAAAAAGAATAATATCCCCAACTACTCTTTCTGTCTGGGTCCTAACGAGAAAGGCAGACAATATCAGTTAGTCACTGCCTACTCAGCACTTCACCCAGGAAGTCTGATCTAAGGCAGAAGCAGTGTGAGCACATGGGAGGACGGTGTGGAAAAAGTTGCTCTCGCATTGGATGCAGCCCCAGGAATCTGCCTGCTTGCACAATTTGCTCCCGTTTGCAACTCCGACAGCTTTTAGGGAAGTGCCTGCATGTCCAGGGCACATGATGAAATTCAGCAGCGAAGGCAGACCACAAGAAAGCGTGTTTGATCTCGTGCATCTCTTACACCTGGGTGTAAACGCAAAGCAAACACACAACATCTCCTTCGTTTTCCCACTGTGAGAACCTGGACAGCTGCTTAAATCCGAGTGTCTGCATGAGAGTACAGGTGTCTCTTCCCAGGCAATAACCCACATTGTTAGAAAGCAATAACTCGCAATCCCCAACAGGAGAGCAGAGATGGAAACAAAAGCAGGTAATTAACTGTGAGCAGCCACTAGAGACACCATCTGGCCCCTTCTGATGTGAAAAACGCTCCGGCCAGGAGGTGCCAAGCACGTCTCCTGCTTTTCTGAGCTCCCGGGGTGCCAACAGCATCCTGCAGGAAACGCTCCTGTTCTCTCAGCCTCAGATCCAGCATGTTAGTGAAGAATAATACACAAACAAGGCAACTCACCCGCATCTCACACCCTTTGTACTCCTAGAATTCCAACACAGCAGACATCTGTACTAATTTCTTCATAAGACAAGCAGGGAAAAGAAGGGTACAGGAAAGCAGATGGCCATCATCCTCCGTGTTCTTCATGAATCAAAAAGTTTCCCTTGTTCACACTAAGTTGCTTTCTAAAGACAAACTGCCAGTTTTCCTCCCTTCCAAGTACCCCTTTATCCTCTTGAAGTGTTGTTTTGTGCCGTTTCCAGCTAAGCACTCCCACCAGCCAAAGCAGATCCTTCTATCAATAGGGTAGGAAGGGAAAAATATTATCTAAAGACCATTTAATTTCAGACGAATCATGTTAAAAGACCTTGGATTTATGCCATTATGCCTAAATATTTTGGAATTTCCTGCCAATTAAATCTACATTAACTAAAAGCAATATTAAACATATAATTTCATTCCAAAATTACATTTTTAAAATATACAAAGGCACTAGAGAAATGCTACAAGAGTTCTTCACAAGAAAAAATGGGTTATATCCAAGAAAGCAGAATTGGGAAGTTTACATAACTGGTCACTCTTCCAGCTCTGGCTGTTCTCACATTTAACCATGCTCAAGCTTGTCATGCAGAGGCAAGAAGTTTGCAGATACTGTAAAGTTCCCTAGGAAAGCTGAGCTAGTGCAGCCACTGTTAACAGATTTGGAACACCTAGGAAAAAACTAACACTTGTTTATAGCCAAAGCTCACTGGCTTGGCAGTCCCCTTGTTTCAGGACTGGATGCTTCCTAGAGTGCAAGACTTCAAAGCTTACTGAGAGAGCTTATCAGCCCTCTGACACTTATCAGATCAGAAAAGGCAAGTCTTGCTCAACGCCATCCCTCTGACTAATGTGTATGTACTTTTCCTTCTGCCAGAAGAAAAAAAAAACACAGTAAGTGCCTCAGATTTTTACAGGTAAGGAAATTTGGTTGTAAGAGTCAGTGCTGCAATAGGCAGGGGGGATAATGAAGAGAATGGTTTCTCTTGAGTCAACACTGAGAGGAGGTTTTACCTCAGAGGCACTCTTTGTGTAGCTACCTTGTGCTGTCATTTGCATCACTCCACTCCAGCCTGGCAGAGCACAGATGTGTTTACAGGGAGTTGAGAACTTCTTGTGCCTCTCCTCTGGCCCCAAACCTGCACCACCACTGAGCTTTACTGCACAGAAACTCATCCTCCACATCCTGCCCCGTCCAACTCATCTGGCATTTATCATGCCAAAATGCAACAGTGCTCCATGGATCTGGTCCTAAGCAAGGGCTGGTCTGAAAACACACAGTGCATTCTCCCGGCAGAGACCTCTCTCCAAACCAGCGGCAATAACTGCCAGCACAGGACAGGGAATGCACAAAGGTGGCATTTCAGAGGGGGAAGGAGGAGGAGGCACCACAGGAGTGCCCAAACTCAGTGCTGGGCAATACTGAGAAGCCAAGCACAGACATTCACCTTCACACCAGGGTTAGAAACCAAGCACGAAGGAACAGACTGATGCCACATTCTGCACAACTGTTTAGTCATCAAAGCAACAATTAAAACCAACTTGGACCACTCTGTCTCTTCCTAACAAGATTTGAATAAGAGCACAGTCTTGAAATTTTAGTTCGGGGAGTTACTCTTTAAACAAATTCAACATATTCAACATATCTGATGGCTACCTGAAGGTTTGTGAAGAGTCTGCTCTGTAACACCTGGGCTACTTCACCCGACTTCATTTTGCATTTACTCCAGGTGATTACTGCTCCATCTCAATTAATAACTGTATCTCTTGCATCACAACAGAGCTATGTGAACACAAACTTCACAATCTCACGTAGCAAACCAAGCATACTGCCAAGAGACCGTGACACAGCCTATTAACACACATCTGCATTTATGGTTTCAATCCCATTGTGGAAAAGAAAATAATTCCTTTGATGATAGCAAGGTCCAAACAGCAATACAAGCATTACAAATTGGAATTTCTGTCAAGCAGTGGGGCTAAAATCACAACTCAGTCTTGGAGGGTATTACCAAAGCTCCAGTCCTCTGTCAGCATCCTGTACTGCCTTCAATGGCGCTGGGAAAGGAGCTCTCATCCTGGAATGCAGCAGGCTGAGCACCCAATGGATTAGCAGCCAATTCCTTTACGTTTGTGCATCATGAAGGACTCGAGATTTTATGCCAAAGCCAGTGGACTGGAAGATGGGGGAGGAAGGAATGACAGACCTTGGCCATCTCAGAACAGGGAGAAAGTTCTTCCAGATGCCTAGGGCTGACTGCTGTCCTTATCCAAGCCCTTAGGTAAACAAAAGCTAAGAGAGTTCTGTAAGAGCAGGCACAAACTCACACTTCCTAGCTCTCTACAGTGCTTACATTCAGCATTCCAAGAATCAGGAAACCAACAGGAAAAAGGTCCCTGTCCTCATGTCATTAAAGTTATTTTTAGGAGAGTTTAATACAGTGGAGGTCTGCTGCTGCCAAAAAGACCACAATCGTGTTTTACACACAACCAGACTTGGCGAGTAGTCTGAGTTTTCTCCTCGCTTGGCAAGATTTCAAAGTACCTGACAGAGCCAGGTAACTTCTTGGTGAGAGAAGCAAAAAATCAACTCATGAGCAAACGGTGTGACAAATGTGGAACACCAAGTGAGCTCAGGACCAGGACCCATGCCAGGAGCTGCAGCATCAGTGTTCTCCAGGCTCACCCTTGTGCCAGTGGCAACGTGGTCCCGCCACCCCTTCCCTCAGCATGCCCATATATTTGACCTAGTCTAAGCGCGATTCCGTATGCCAGCCAACGGCAAACTGGAGAAAAAGGCAACAAGCCCGTCATTTAAACCATTTGCCATGACAATGCCCACGATGTAAGGAGGCTAGTTATGAAAAGTCCCATATCCCCTCCATGTCCTGCAACGCTGAGTCCAGCCGGGGAAGCTGCACAGGAAGATCAAGACCAGATTTCAGTGAAATAAAACCATCGCAGAGAGCCAAATAAAACCATCGCAGAGAGCCGCGGGCGACGGAAGATGCGGATGGCATCGCCGGGGAGAAAGGCTCCTCACCCCGCAGCGGCACAGCAAGGGCACATCCCCAGGGCTGCGGGGCTCGGAAAGGCACCGAGATGCAAAGAGGAGAAAGGAGAGGGGAAAATGGATAGAAAGGCCGGCCCCTGCGGGACGTGGCAGCCCCCTTACCGTAGACTAGCTTCTTCATCTCGTGGTACCTGGCCCACAGGTAGGTCTTGGTGTCGGCGCCCTCGGCCGGGACGGGCTGGCCGCCGACTCTGCCGGGGGCCGCCGGGTGCTGCTCCCGGGGCTGCCCGTGTCCACCGTCCCCGGTGGCTTTGTGCCGGCAGCTCTGGCAGGACACGGCCACGGCGAGGAGCCGGGGGGCCGCGCCGCCGCCCCTCCGCAGCGCCGCCGAGCCCAGCGCCGCCATGGCCCCTCCGGACGCCGCAGCCTCGAGGCGCCGCGCACAGCCGGGGCTGCTCCGCTCCGCNGGGCAGGGGGCGGCGGGGGCCGAGGGCCGCCATGGCCGCCATGGCAGGGGGGGCCCGGCCGGAGCCTGCCCGGGCTGGGGCCGCTCCTCGCCCGCCGCCGGCTGCGGTCACGGTGTGACTGCGGCACGTCTTGTTCCGCCTCTCACACGCCCCTCTCTGTTTTCTCCTCTACCTTGGAATGGCCAAGTCGCTGGTGCTGTCCGGCCATGCTGGTCAGCGAGAGGCTGAAGCGCCTTTTGAGGTTGGTGCCCGGGCAGCGGCGCTTTGGCTTTTACAGGTTCCTGCCCTTCTTCTTCGTGCTCGGCGGAGCCATGGAATGGTTCATGATCAACGTCCGCGTCGGCGAAGAGACCTTCTGTGAGTGCGGGGTCCCCGCCGCGCCCTCCCCGCCCCACAGCAGCGGGGCCCAGCCCAGGCCCTCCGGCCGCACCTGCAGGGCTCACACACCGCTCCTGCTCGGGCACGATGGGGCTCTGCCTCCCCAGCAGGAACAAACAAAAATCCCGGGTTTAGAGTACCGAATAAAAGTTTAGCTGAAGGAGGGTACATTTAGGTTGGATATTAGGAACAAAATTCTTTCCTGGGAGGATTGCGAAGCCCTGTCACAGGTTGTCCACCTGGAGATGTCCAAGGCCAGGGTGGATGGGGCTTGGAGAAAACTGGTCTAGCAGAAAGTGTCCCTGTCCATGGCAGGGGGATGGAACAGGCTGATCTTTAAGGTCTCTCTCACCTCAGACCATTCTGTGATGATTGAAAAAGACTCATGAGGTTTGCCAGTATTTAAGCAGAGGTGTGGTGTCATCTACATCTACACATCTAATTGTGACTTATACAATTTAAGTATGAAAATAGCTCAAGAGAACTTGGCTAATGGCGTTTAGTTTCTATAAGTCAAAGCATTTCTTTCTAATGTGACATTCCTCCCTTTAATAAACCCTGCTAGAAATTTTTGTGTTCTTCACTGAAAGGATCAGCTCAACTGTACGTGGTAGCAGGGAGCAGGGAGGCAGGAAGAATGACTGGGAAGACCATGGAGGTGGGAATATTCCTGTGTTTTGTTTATATAAAAAACCCTAAAATACTGAAGTCAGGCTGGAAGCCCTCAGGCATTGACTTCATGCTTATAATTTAATTTCCCTTCAGCTAGTTAGGGCATTTGTAATTTTAATTACCCTCGTGGGAAAGTAGACAAGAAACAACTGGTTTGCACTGGAAACTTAGTTTTCCTAGAAAAAAACATTTCATTAGGACTGATGGGAAGAACTTTAGCCTGTATGAGAGAGAGAACATGAGCTATTTTAAGTGGCAATAAGGATTTCTGTTGGCTTGAATTTCCAGTTGCCTCAGTCAGCATCTGCAAGACAAGTTTGGATTGAAAAGTTTAAAAAGACATGACAGGATTCATGTATTTAACACCAACTTTCACTGGGGAAGCTCTAATAGAAAACATCTTTTTTCTGCAGATGATGTTTACCGTAGGAAACAATCTGAAAGACTGTACGAGGCTCGGATGGAGAAAGGGGAATTTTAGCTGAAACTCTTCAAGGGGGAGCTCCTGAGTGCTTCAGCTGCACCAGTGCCAAAGCAGCAGCACTGCCACGCTGATGGTGGGGGAGATGTTGGCTGTGCAAGAGGAACTGTGATCCACACGTTTGTGTAATACACTCAGATGGTTTGGGCAGTTTTGTTCTTCCATATCTGAATATTTGTATTTAAATGAAGCGAAAATTTCATTGTATTTGGGCCTCTGCCACTAATTTAATGTTTGCTTAATGCTTTTAAATAAACTGAACTGAGTAAACCGTCTGGCTTTTGTTTGCTTGGTGAAACACCCCCCTTGTGACAAGACCAGTGGGAAAGAAACATGACAAGGTGCATCCATCTCAGCATAATGGAAATAGTAATTTTGAGTTAGTTTCTTTTGTACTTACAGGAACTGCTCTGGCAGCTGATTTGTTTTCTTTGCAGTGTGGCACAATTTTAACTGAGATTTAGTGCTCAGTGTTTGCTCAGCCCGCAGCGTTTGCAAAGTGACCCGTGGGCTGTGCTGCCCACGTGTGACAGGGACCAGAGCAATGTGCAGTGTCAGTCCTGGCAGCCCTGAGTCCCCAGGGCAGGAAAACAGGGCTGGCTGCTGTGTCCCAGCAGGGTTTGCTCCCTGCACAGCGACACCGGGAGCGTGGGAGGGGTCGGTGACTGGAGCAGTGTAACCTTCGAGGATCCTACTTTGATACAATTGCTCAATTTCTGAGGGTACGGGTGCAGGCTGAAGGTGCAACAAAGAAGCCAATTCTTAAGATCAGCCTAAAATCAACCCCGAGGGAGTTCATGTGCTGCCTCCAGTCAGCCTTTCATCAACTGCAGAGACTGGGGCAGCTCTGCAGAGGTCAAGCTGCAGGGTCTCCACTTGCAAACAAAGGGGAACCTTGGTGCTGTGCCTCCCAAGGACTTGATCTGGAGGATTAGTGCTACTTGTGTTTTCAAGGGATAAAACCTGTCAGAATTAAAGATGTGACTGTGTCACTGCATATTTTGACTGAGCAGCAAGTGAACAACTTGAGGAAAGCCTCTATTTCAGAATAAGAACCTTTGACTTTAGTTCAAGCTGCTTTTTGCAGTCTCAGATCATTGCACTGAAGTCAACCCCAACCGTAGCAGTACATTAAAGAATAAAGCAATAATAAAAAAGCCAGATTTTGAAAACTGCTGTGCTTTAGCTCCATCTGATTTTATTTCTTGAGCCTTTTGAAACTCTCTTGTGCTCTGTTTTCATAAAACAATAAAGTATTTCAATATATGGGTGTTTTTTTCAAGCAAGAGCCCTGTGCCCTAGTTATTTCTCAGGACTCAGGAGCCTGGTGTGAAAACTTCCTGTGGCTTCCCTTAGCAGTCCTGTAACAGTAGCAGAGTGTTCCACAGACAGCCCTGAGCCAAGCCCAGCTCTCACTTCAGACCTCTTGCTTGTTTTGCACTGACTGTTTTCCACTGGCAGCTGAGAGCGCCAGGCACATCTGGAAGATCTCTGGGATGTCTCCAGCCAGGTAAACAGAAAGGGAGGGAGGCTGCACTCACTCACAAGATGCCTGGTGTCAGGGAGCTCCATGTCGCTGACCACTGCAGGAATAAAATCCTCTGAGTTGGCATCGTACCATTTCAGGCAACACAGATCTGTTATGACAGAATATGAAGCTTGACATTTAGAAATCTGAGCTGCAGTCTCCAATCCTCATCAGTATATTTGCTAGTGCTGACCCTTTGGCATTTTTAGATTTTGCCAGTCTCTCACTAATGCTGGAAATCAGAATAGCTGCAACTCCCCATTCCAAAGCTCCAGCCCATTCCACAGCTGAGAACACTCAGGGATTTAGTTTCAGTTTTAAACTACATCCCATCTTCAACAACCAAAGTCTCCATTTGGTTTTGCAGTTTTATTCCTGCTGACTCCTAACTCTGTGCTCTTTGCCTTCCCCAGTACTTACTGACTCTCATATCCCTCTCTCTCCCACCCTCCAGCTTCCCCCATCCATCTGCTGTGACAAAGGGAACAGGGAGGAAGCAAGAGCTCTCCTTTGCCTCGGCACTCAGGCAACACCATGTGGCTGTTCCAGGCTGCAGGAGTGAGCCAGGGTCACAGCTCTCACTTCTAGCCCTGCCAAGCCCCTGCCAGCTCCAGGGCTGAGCACATCCCTTCCTTCTGCAGGGAATTCAGCTGGTGTCCACCTTCAGCACAGCTCTGCACCGACCAACAGCATCTTCATGTGTTCTGCAATGGCCATGGCAACAGCTGCTGAGTGAGACTCAGCAAAGCATTCCTGCTGCAAACTTTCCAAAATGAGGAAGTCAGGGCAAGATGGATACCAAGCATAAAAAAATTCAAATCAGTAAGGCAGCAGCAGTAAAAAGTCATCTGGGAACAAACAGTGATACCTACACACAAGCAGTGCTGCTCACCACTCCAGCATTAGAGAGGGGACAACTCCACCCCATATCCAGAATGATTCTGTGGAGAAAATGGGTCTGTTGGTCACTCCCCTGCAGCTTTGCACTCAAGGATGCAGCAACCTGCTGAAAAACCTGTAGTGAGCCAGGGAAGAGCTGAAAGAAGGCAGGGTGTTTGTGCCCAGCCTGCACTCCTCCCTGGCACAGGCCTGCAGCAGTTTTGTCCAAGCTTTTCAAAAGCAGCAAAAGGAAGTAACACCCATCTGATGTATTGGGGTATTTTTCCTTGGAGCAAAACTCTTCCTGTCATCAGTGGAGGCATGCTTTCACTTTGGACTTAATACACAGACCCAAACTGTACCTGCACTCTGCTCCTGGCCATCTCCAGCTCCTTCAGAGAAGGGGGAAAAAATCTTCCTGGCACTGGTGGGATGAGTGCTGTTCCTGAGGAGCTTCCTGAAATCAGTACTGGATGCTGGTGCTTTATACCAAAGATGAGGGTCAAATTAGACTTACTGGAAAGTGCAGTTGGGAAAATGAGTATAAGGTTTCATTTTATTAATCAAAATTTCACGTGTTTCACCGAACCAGAGCCCATTCCTTACACAATGTTCAGTGCCCAGACATTCTGAAACTTCAGTTCTGTGCACTTGCAGCCCAGAGAGAGCTACACACATTTATGGTTGAGCTTTAGTATCTCAGGCTGAGCAAATAAGATGTGGAGGATGATTAGAATTAGTTTCCTCTGGGCAAGTGCAACAGAAGGGTACAAGTGTTGTGAAGTTGGCAGTCTGTATGAAAGGCAGCATTTATCCCCCAGGCTGAAAACATGGATGTGTGTTAATTAAATAATGCTGTGTTCTGACTGTTTAAATAGCTCCCTGCAAATTTTACGCCAGGCACCTTGAGAGGTTCCTACCACTTAATTTTTCTGGCAGTTTTTACAGGAAATTTCTATCCTTGGTTCTAATTTAATTTTGTAAAAGATGCTTTTCCCATCCCACATTACTCATCTAATTTCCTCTACTAAACAGCTACATGGAAGACAGTCCTGAACCACTTAGCTTCCATATGAATTAAGGTTTGCTGTTTATTTTCAAACCAATTAATAAGAGGGCATCTGGGATTGACTGAATCTTATCCCCTCCACTCAGCTGGTTCCCAATGCTTCAGACATTTTTTGAGGTTCACTGTTCATGTTCGTGATGGCTCTATTTTCAACACCACTGTTCTTATCACCTACAGGCACACCTCAAAATATACAGGAAAATAGAAAAAGGATATTTTATCTACACACAGGCACACATGTACCAAGGACTTGAGAACATCTGGATCAGCAACAGCCAGAATTATTTGAAATAAAATCCTAACAGAGTCTTAATGGAACACTCAAACCTGGTTAATCCAAAACACTTTGCAAACTATTTTTATTCAAATTAAAAAGACTCAGGTAAACAAAGTGATGGTACATACATGTTATAAACCTGGTTAGCAGCTCAGCCTTCAGGAGTACAAGATCTAATGAAAAGCCAAGCATGGATAAACCAGGTACAAAAACATATGCTGAAAAAAAGTCACCAACATCAACATTTTGAATTTTTACACAAACAGTAAATTTTCTCATGGAAGGGAAGGACTGAGGAAGAGAACAAATAATTATTAGTTGTCTCCAACTGGTTTATGAAAATACTTGTCCTAGTTTTATCTATTTTCCACTCTCACAGAAGCCAACCATTGCTCACACATCCTTTTATTTTAATATGAAAGTTTTGTTTACGCCAGTACAATGAACGGCAGTGAAAAACAGATGAGGGGCTCAAACACCCATAAAGAGAGAAAAAGAGACAGACAGACATGTCTTTTTTTTTTTTTAAACCAGAGTGAGAAAAGTTTCTTTTGCTGGTTTTGAATTCTAGACTGTAGCCATTATATCCTAAATTTCACTGCAATCAACTGAAATGCCTCCAGTATAGAGAGAAACGATTTTGAAATAAATAAGGCTTAAAATAATTGATCAGGGCCAGCCCAGTGGCTTAGTGGTAGTGCTCTGCACTGCCTTGAGGGAGGAGCCAGGTTTTGTTTGCACTTCCAATCTCTTGCTCCTGGGCCAGAAAGAGCAGTGAAAGGAGGGATTCAGCTGCTCGGCAGGAGAGAGCCAGTGCTGCACATCTGCTCATCACTGACCTTCAGATAAATTAAACATCTGAGTTATACAGGCTCCAAAGGGAGTCCCATCCAGTCCTCAAAAGAAAATAAATAAAACAATAATTTAATTAAAATTCATCCCAGGTTCTTTGGTGTAATTTTTGTTAATGCTGAGAAGTAGGAGAATCTGGTGGTGTATTAGTACAATCCATGATAGTTCCAAATGCTCAAAAACTAGGATTTTGCTGCCTGATTCACTTCAACATCCCATCTTTGTGGCTAAAAATTGCAAAACCTATGGTAACTTAAACATATTTGATAGGGGTGGGCTAAGACTATTCAATTTCTACTTTATTAAATAAAATTGGTAATTTACAAAGGCCAGTAAAGAATTTCTGTACCATGGGTGTGCTACTTGTAGAGTTCAAAACTGTCATTTCCCTCTTTGTTGTTTTGCTCCTTTTCCTTCACATCCATTGCACATCTGACCTAAACTATCTTTAAGTGCCTATTTGTAATTACCTGGGGTATTTTGTGCAATGACTGGAAGATTGCAATAGGAGAGGGAGAGGAATTGGCCAGTAAAATTAAATCACAGTTTATACTTGCAAGTGTCACTTCCCTCATAAGTATGAATTATATTAGCAAAACAAACCTCAAGATACCCAGTATTTGAAGGAAAATATTTAATTTAACCTTCTGCCAAATATACTGAAATAAAAATGTTCTGTACTAACAAACTTTAGAACTCATTTCCACATGATAAACATCTCTAGCATAAATGAAGTGTAGCAGTAAATCAGTTCATTTGGGCTGAGTTGCAGTGCCCACATTCCTGCTGACTTTTCCCAAATTCATAGAGCTTTCCCAGTTACTTAAAGCAATCCCAAAGTATTAATTCTTTTTCCAAAATTAAATAAATGAAAGGATTTACCTTTAAACAAATAACTTTGTAGTCCAAAAGGTTGGTTAGTTACGAGGACAGGTAAGTCTTTAGCAGAAGGCAGCCATAACCTTGAAATTTGGCAAGGAGAGTCAATACCTACTTTACTTGGATTAAAAAAAAAAACAAACAAAAAACCCAAACAAACAAACAAAAAACCCCAAACCCTTTGAAGGCTGCAATGCAAGTACTCTATTTCTCCAATGTACTGGGTATGCTGACCTTACACATACCATACCATACAGTAGTATTTTACTTTCAAGTTAATTTAAGCATCAAATTTCACTCAAATTTGCATTGCAAAACTTTCACTAAGGTTAATGAATACACTTAAAGAAAGCATACAAAAATGTCTTACAATGCCCAATCATGAACAGAGTATGTGTGAATTTAAAAAAACATCATATTACTTCACTAACAGAACAACTCCACTTTTCTCCCCTAACTTACCTTCCAAGGCCTGGGCTGGTTCTGAGTTCTGCGAGCCTCTTCCAGCACAGCCAGAATCTCCCAGGGAAGGAGCTTCCCTGTGCCACTGCTGGGTGTTGGGGAGCTCACAGAACTCCCAGCACAGGCCATGGCAGATGAAACACTTCCCCTCTAAGGGCCTGCCAGCACAGGGACTGTGTGACTGATTTAGGATCACAATGGCCTTGGCTACACAGTTAAATAACTGGACAGGACTGGACAACACGAGCAGTCGAGACACCCTTGTCCTGTCCACACCAGCACTTCCAGGGCTGCTGGGGCCCACTCAGCCGCCTCAGTGTTGACTTGGAATGCCAATTTTCCTTAGTGCCAAAGCACATCTTACCTTCAGCTTCTTTTAAGAGATCCTCCCTGTTCACACCCGAGCAGTTCTGCCCCAAGTGGCCAGCACACACAAGCACAGGTACACACATTCTTATAGGATGTAAACTATGACTAATTCACATTCCACTGTATCAATCTGTAAATACTTTGTTTTCCTTTTTTGTTTTTTTTTATATAAAAACAATGGCATCAGATTCTCAGCAATAAAGTATAAGAAAGATGAATCCTTGACTACACTCAACCAATTATGAAATCGCCTTTCAAACAAAGGAAACATATGCAAAAAATCTGTGTATTTGATAAAGTCAACTTAATATAACAAAAAGTGAAATATGCTTATTAAAAGTGTCCTTATATAAAAATGGTCTCGCAATGTACAGTAAAATGCAATACAAATTATTGTTGGTTATCTCTTCCCACCCAGTAACTAAACCAGCTATTGTCCCACGGGCTGCAGGAGCAGGAGTGCTGCTGTGCCTACACGTTCTCCAGGTTGTAGGCCTGGCGGATGTTGAGGGTGTCCCGCAGCATCAGGTCCCGCAGGCGCCACAGCGCGTCGGCCATGGTGGTGTGAGCGCCCTTGCTCTTCAGCCAGTGCGAGGGCAGGCGGCTCTCCTGCTCCTTGGACAAGTGCACATCTCGTCTCCGTGCTGCAAAACCCAACAAATCCTCCAATTACCTATTACCAATTGCTTTATTCTACAAAAACGCAAATATAACTCTACAATATAAGATACTCTATTTTTGTTCCTAGTATTTAAGCCCATTCCGTTGATTCTTAGGTTTACACAACACTGGTGGAATTTGCCTGTGGATAATATATACATTCTCAGTCCGTTGATTTGTCTTTAGGAATTAATTACATGTATATGTTTTAATAAGCGAACAGCAGATTTATTTCAGATTTTCTATGAAAGCAAAAGTAACGGGTTACGAGGAACCCAAAGCCTTACCTGCAAGGGTCTGGTCCCATTTGCTGATACTGTTTGACTCAGCACTGAGCCCCTCAATGTACTTCAGGTAGGCTTCAGAATGGAGGAGCCTCTGTGTCTTTGGTGGAGGGGAGACAAACATGGGGGTGCTGGGCTGCTGCATGACGGGCTGGCTGGCAGGGCTCTGCCCGGGGTACGGCGGGGGCGCCTGCTGGCCCGGCGGGCCCAGGATCCCCATCTGAAAGGCAAAGCCAGCCGGGGTCACACCCCACAGCTCACACCGGGGACTGCAGGGAACACCCCAGCCTCAGGGCATCCTCATGCAGGGGAGTTTCAACTGAGGTTATGTGCAAAAGCCTGAGAAAATTTCCCAGGAGATGCACACTTTGGCCAGGAGATGCACAGAGAAAGGAAGTGCAAAGCAGCCATTCATACTCAACAGATATTGTTCATATTTCAGTATCACCGTATCTCTTCTAACCTTAATTACACCTTTTATCTACTTTTTATTTCATGTTTTCTCCAATTTGATCTGAAATACTGTGGGCTGTGAAGTGCAAAATTTAACTCTAAAACATCTAATCCAAACTGATATGGATCCCTGGACAACTGGGTTATTTCCACAGAATCACTGTCAGGCAAAAATCTCAGGCAGGAAAATTTCCAGTTATACAGAAGAATTCCTACCACTGCGATTAACCAGAAGTGCTGAGAACTCTTAGCACAGACATCCCATGGTCTGGAATAACTCAGTGTCATGACATCAACACTTGACCACTTAACTCCTGGTACTCATAGAATCACAGAATGGTTTGGGTTGAAGGAGGCCTTAAAGCTCATCTCATTCCAGCCCCCTGCCATGTGCAGGGACACCTTCACTAGACCAGGTCACTCCAAGGCCCATCCAACCTGGCCTTGGGCGATTCCAGGCGTGGGGCAGCCACAGCTTCTCTGGGCAACCTGTGTCAGTGCCTCTGAATAAATAACTTCTTCCCAGCATCTAACCCAAACCTCTTCCCTTTTAGTTTAAAACCATTCCCCCCATCCTACCACTATCTGCCCGTACATAGCCACTCTCCCTCCTTTTCTCTGCACCCTCAAGCCAAAACAACAATTATCTTTATGATACAAAAATCTGGTCAATAAAATTGGAAATGTTCTGAACAGTTAATTTTGCATTAATCAGAGAAGAAACATCAGATCCTCACAGTTACCCAAACTCATAAAGTCTGAACTGCCAATGAGCATCTACTTCATCAGTTTGTGAAATAAAAATATTTTTAACCTACTCATCAACAGCTGATAAAATGGGCAGTGTCCTCTCTGTGTCACAAAGCATGTAAAACCTAAATTATCAGCAGTTTCACACTATGCTGAAATGACACAGTTTAGTAGAAACCTAAGACAAAACACTGCCTAGTTCATACTGAAGTTACCTCACTGGATCAGCCTTCTGAGTGTATCAACAATTCAACCATCAAATACAGACATACTGTCTGAGAGTGAGATATGAACTGGTTCTAAACACATCAGAACATTTCATTTCTGCTCTCCCTGGAAAGCCTATGTGCATCCCTCCATGTCTGAACGGGGATGTTGCTCAAATGCCAATTCTGAGCCTTAGAGCCTCATAAGTAATGCAAAAATGACTCACCTGCTGTCCAAAAGGACTTGCTCCTGGTGCTGGAGTGCCTACCATAGGGGACACATTTTGGCCTATAACACCTATATTCCAAAATATAAAATAATTAGTCTTACTTCAGAGCAGTGACAAATACCTCTTTGATCTTCTATAGTAAGAATTTATAGTTTGATATCACTGCTCACAGTTATTTTAAGTAGATGTACAACATTCAAATATCCCCCTCGCCCCAATAAAAAATTTCACAACTTTCTGAATGAAAAAAAAAAGCCAACATGACAACTACCACTGATATGTGGCCTGTTGAATTATTTTAATTAGAGAAATGCAAAGTAAATAGGTTTTGCTTTTCAGGTTTTTCTCATGTTACTTAGTGATTGCCTGACTGTATCTTTTCATTTATAATATACACCTTTGGCTTGACAGGATCTTCCTGAAGTCCTTGCCTTTAAGAAAGGAAATGCTGATCTGCTTTGCAATACTTAACATTTCCTTGTGTTTGTTTTTGTAAAATATGTTCACAGCAGGATGAAATTCAAGTCTTTGCACAAATTCTGTTCGATCTCACTAATACAAAATGCAACTTGCAGGTTAAGCTTCAATAGCCTTAAATACAGAACAATGAATGCTGGAAATCAATGTCAAAAAAATAAAAGCTGTTTTTTTCAAGCATATTGGGACTTCTCCCTACTGCACAGAGTGCAGCACAACTGTGTCAGTCTTACATACAAAAATGTACAGATCTAAATGAGAGTCATGCAGCTCCTGACATTTTACATGCAGATGCTCTGGTCTGAAAAAAAATGAAAGTTATGTGTGCTGCTGCTTTTCTTTCTGTTTGTGCCACTTCTTGTGTTCATTCACTGGACAAGCTGCAGACTAACTGTGCTCTTCCTGAGGGTTTAATTTACATGAATTAAATGCATGATTTCTGTATCAGGGAACAAAGGATGTGCCACTGGGTTTCACTCACTAAAGCATTTTTCAAATGCACTTTCCATTTGATCACAGCTCCCATTTTAAATGCATCTGTACCAACAGCATGTCAGAAGCTGGAAAAAACATTGGTAACACAAGCTGTGGAGTTATTTTTGGTCCAAAGGGAAGGGGTCTGGAGGAGGGTACATTCCCCTTCAAGCATCAGAGTACAGCTTCACCCTTAGCCTGCTGTACCCAGGTCAGCACCACTTCAGGCATGGTCCTCCACTCCCAGAGATTGTTTCTTGCTAATCCACATCCTGCCAGTTTTAAACACAAACATCCAGCCCACCGCAGTGGGAACAGCCCTTCAGAGGGATGCAGTGTCCTGGATTCACCTCCCACAGGCTTGGCTGATGTGTGCTAAGTGTCACTGCACAGCTGCTGTCCTGCTCCCTCTAGGTGCCATCGCAGGGAATCCTGCACTCCAGCCAAGCTGCAGTGTAATGCTGATGGATTTCATAAACACCAGGCAAGCAAACAAAAACGCCCCAACTCAAATAATTTATGTACAGATAAAATTCTTAACAGAGCTTCTGATAAACACAATTGCAAGGGGGTAGGGGGAGGCAAATGAGACCATTTTGTCCACAGCTTGTTTACTGCTGAACAGAGGGATGGCACATCTTTTTCACAGGTACATGAGTTATCAGAGGTAAAAAATTAATCAGCAGGAAACAGGATCAGAGAGCAGATGAATATTTTTGCTCTTAATTGGGACACGTTAATGGCCTTCACATTGGCAAAATATTTGTTTCATTTAAGCCTCACTTTTCATCAGAAGTGTGGCAAATGCAGTAGAAATGTTCTCAAAAGTAAATTCAAGATTTGGCCACAGAGAATACTGAATTCACCTTGTCCCTACATGTTCCCAGTCACTGTTCTATCAGCAAGCTTTAATCTGAACATTGTTTTACAGTAAGACACCAGTGCCCCAGTGGCAAAGAGTCTTACATGACCAGGCTCATTTCAGTGCAGTCTGACATTAACACACTGAAAAAGACTGGTAAGGAATGAGAACAATAAATTTCATTTATAAGCCCCCTTCAAATAAGAAAAGGATGAGTGTAGAGATGCTGTTCAAATGACATAAGGATATGAACAGGCTGATTTCACCTTTTCACACTTCTGATAAAGCCAAGTACAATCCCCAAGGATTTTTTGGCTGGAACAAAACTCCTGCTGGAGCAGCACCATGTTTCTCCAGTACCCTTTCCCTGAGGGCTTACTGGACATGCTGCTGTGCCAGTGTTTTGCACACCCCTCATATTCAGCAGTGCTGCTGCTCACAAACCAAAGCCACAACCAGAACAAGCTGCAGAGAACTCCTGTAACAATGGGTTAAACCAAGTACATGACAATGAAATCAAGAGGGAATGAGGATGAGGTTCTTACCGGGCGGTGGGATGCCTGGGATGCCTGGCATACCTGGCGGGAGTTGGTGGGGTGGGGGCACCCCTGGGTGAAGTGGCTGCATGCTGCCCATGCTAACAATGCCATCAACTGGGCCCTGCAAAGGTGGCAGCACCGGTGGATAGCCACTTATCATGCCTTGAAGGACACAACAAATTTCAAACATGCATCAATAACATGCAATATGGTCTACACGGTACGCACAGACATGCACTATCCACACACACACACAAGAAAAGCACCTTTAGTACAGCAAGACAATACTACAATTAGTATCTTGCAAAAATAAAGAAAAAAAGAACAAAAATTAAAAATAAAATAAAAGCTGTAAATATGAAACACTATACTTTTGATGAATTAGTATTTAGTGTATTTGTATGTTTCTCACAGGGCAATAAATGTTGAATACTCAGATATGTTAACACAAGGAATAAATTCAGCCACAATTAAATGTTACTAATGCAAGCAGTTTTAATACAGCTTAAAGCTCTGCCATCTGCATACAGATTACAAACACAACACTGACTGGCCAGCCCCATGGACAGCCCTGCTCTGTAGGCTAGTTCAGAGGCCACAAAAATCAAACCCCAGACATTTTCCTGCAGTACACATGCAAAACTGATGCACAAAAACCCTACAACATTCACATACTTGAAACTAATGTGATGGGTGATTTTTATTAAACCATCTCCAGAATGAACTAAGGCAATACTACAAATTTTAAACTTGGGTTTCAAGTGCTGGGCTGCAGTAACTTACACTCATGGCATTACACTGAAGTGAAAGGACTTAAAAGGAGCACCTGAAATCCCTCACAAAATTTCACTGTCCATGTCTGCAAGGTGTCTTTAGGGAAAATTCAGTGAAACTGCAAACACTCTATTGTGCTGCTGCTAAAAATTTCATTTTCTGCATGTGAGGGAAGAAAATTGAGAGCTTTTTCTGGCTTTGGCTCAGATTTTCTTCTATCCATGTTGTGCACCTACACAGTATAACTGCACTATGCTTGTTAGGCCCTGGAATGTTTAATTTAAATGGATGCATTGCCAGATAAGCAAGGAAAGGGGTAGGAAAGACAATGAAAAGATGACAGAGGACAGAAGCAAGTCTAGAGAGATGAGATAAGTTAGAAATGCAGGTTTGCTGGGGCTTCTACAGTCTGCTCCAAGAAACCACCGAGTCTTTGCCAAACTCCCTGTAATTCACAAAAGGAACTTTCAAAACAGATTTCTGGAATGAGACTGGCCAAAAACTCTCGTCAGTTCTGTCTGAGAACAAAGCTGTAACAAGCTCAGGGTCTAAACAGGAGGAACAGCTACAAAATAAAAGCTAAACCTCTCACTTCCTCAGGTCGTTACAGAAATGAGAAACCTCTAATCCCAAAAGCTTTACATGGAGAAAACAAGAAAATAAAGAACTAATCTCCCTCGAGCCTTCATTCTCCACAGGGCCCCTCACCTAGACTGACATGTGAAATATGCTGTAGGTACCTATTTCAAATATCTGGAACCTTATCTGTACCTCTTTATTACAGGGAAATTCATATTTCTAATGGAGAAAGGAAAAGAAGAAACACAACAAAAGCCTCCTTGGCATAAAGAGCTTTCACACTGTAGCTACTGCCTGGTACTTCCAGTGCACCCCAAGCTGCTGACACATCTTCAGTGCAGTTAAAACACTTCTGAAGCTTTAAAACAAACAAACAAAAAACTCTCCAAGGAATCAAACCCATACTTATCAATCATGGAAGCTTAGTTCTACATTTCCAATTAAAATACTCAACAACTGGCTAATAAAGGTGCCATCAAATCTCCATGAGAAATCAGTTCTTGTACCTCATTCCAAGTAAGAGCAGCCATGTTCTTATCCCATGTATGAATTCCAAACTTTTATTTTAAACTAGCAAACAAGGCCAAACTATTTTCAGCTCCCACAACTGTGATTTAGGATGTCTTTGAAATTACTTGTTCTCCTATTTTTTATTATAATGATATAATATTAAGTGAACTTTTGCAATACCTAAATGTAGAAGACACTAAAGTGCTGCACACTTAAGAGAAATCTCAGAAGACTTCCAGATTTCCTGGCCCTGTGGGCCATAAAGAAGTTCTGTGATGGAGAAGCTCTCTGAACTAGAGAAAGCAATCCAAGGATGGAGGAGGACTGCTGGAACCCTGTGGATGTGAAAGAGGTCCAAACAGAACAAAGTACTTCCAAGTAGGACTTGTGAAAACCAAAAGATGAAAGACTGTGTTTTTCAACTGGGCCACAAAAGTAGAAAGAGTTTAAAAGGATCTGCTCCATCATCTATTTTAAGGAAGTATTTCCCAAAGCCAAAGTGAAGAGCCTTGAGTGTTGATCTGCTTGAATAAGACAGTGGCCTGAAATAGAGGTTTGCTGTCACAGGAAATAAGGTAGCATGTGTAGTTGGCAGAATGAATATTTTTGGGGAAGTTTTAAGGAAATGGTAACAGCAGGTATTACTGCCCATCAACACCTGCCTCCAAAAATTGAAAAAGTGACTCTGCCAAAAAACCCAAGAACCAAACTAAGAAAACACAACCACAAGAGGATGGTATTTCTACATATTCTAGATTGAAGCAAATTATTCACAAGAGAGATCAGCACTGGGAAACTCTCCACCCTCCTTTTTCTTAATAAATGCACAGATAAGTGTACACACACACATACACACAAACATACAAAAACTGCAAACAGTTCAGAGGGAAATTACCATGAACAGAGTGAAAAAAAAAGCCAAAAGAAAAATGCAACTCAGTGTAAACAAATGCTTTGTAACCTGGAGATCATGAACCAACTAAGGAATGTGCCTTCAGTTAAACATCCATGCAGCCTATTTACTGAAAGGGGATTTAGAGATTGTGATGAAAAACGCTTCAGGCTGTCAGCTTGAAATAAGGCCACAGGCTGTGAGATGAGAAAGAAAAAGAAAAATGACAAAAGAATAAATGGAATAATTGGAATGTCTTAAGGGAAAGTTAAAAAGACCCCGAAACTCAAACCAAAAACCCTCCAAATACTCGTTTTTATCTACTCGGCACTATATTGGGCTTGACTGAAGCAGTTGAATTCTTATTTTAATTAGAAACTGGGGAAGGAAAACAACCTATCGGGTCACACCTAATTAATTTTCTCACCCATGTATGGCTGGTTTCCATACAAGAATCTTCAGTGGACTACATTGACTTCAGATCTGATCCTGAAAATACTTACTCCGAGCATACTCCCTATGAAATCAAGCCGGATTACAACTGGTAACGAGCTCAACACCCAGCAACAGGGACCTCGTGGAAGAGTTCTCCAAGCTCAGTTCTATTCTGAAAAATAACCTGATAAAACCAGCAATGTTGTCATTTTGTCTTTGTTTCTGCAACAGCTCTAGATCCTGGTCTGCTCTGCTTACCGCTGCCTAAGAGGCAATTCTACAAAGCTTTTGCTTGGATTTAAAATCTGGGTTAGACTCTGCTGGCCTCTCACCTCCCTGACAATTAAACCCCCAACAATTTCCCTCCTGCTTTACCACTGCCACAGATGCTGCATGCACTAGAAGACTATTTAGCTGCTGCCCTCCTGCCACAGCAGGGCTAAAGGTGAACTCTGCGAGGCAGAGTGAATAAACATGACTGCACACCACCAGAACAGGAGCACTGCACGAGGAGGACCCTGCTTCCCTGCATTTTCCACAGGCTGCTCTCCACCGCAGCAAGTGACGCCGGCCACCAGGCCACCGCCGCGCTAGGCACGTTCATCATGAAGAAGGACTGAAGAGTTTGAGCTTTTGCTTCCAACGTGACCCAAGAGAGTGTTCAGAGTTATGAAGGGGGTTGATAAAGTGGATGAGGAAAAAATGGTCATAGCTCCTACGTTTTACCTGCAACGGGTGTCAACTGCTGATTGAGCATTCCCATTGGTGTTGGTGGCGGCACCACCCCCATAAGAGCCCCGACAGGAGTGCCTGCCCGGGGGGAGGAATTCTGCTGCTGTGCTGCTCGCTCTCTCTCCTGCTGCTCAGCAACTTTAGCTGCCCGCTCTGTAAAAGTATTTTAGATTTTCAGTTCTGTTTTGTAACCCAGACTTTCAAAATATTATCTGTTCATTAAAAAGGACTAGTCAGACACTGGCATAGTTTAGTCAAATATAAAGTAGAACAGATGAATTTTTTTTATACAGCATATGATTTGATTTCATGTGGCTGCAGCTAAGACTTTTAGAGAACCTTTAATGAAAAATATTCCACAAAGTTTTATCTCTTTCTAAAAAAAAAATAATAATTAAAATAAATAATAAAATAAAATTTTGTAAAAAATGAAAAGAACAAATTTGATGATAATAACACCACTGTTACCAATATGAAGCAGCAGTCCAGCACTAGGCTTGGTCTGCACTAGGACGTGGCAAAACATTCCCTGTTTTGACACCACTGGCTCAGCCAAACCAGCTGCAGCCAAGGCCAGCAGCTCTTGGGTGGATCCTCTACCAGCTGCTGTGAGAATTGAAGGCCCACTTCTGCCAGGTGCCCTAAAGAGTGCTGCAAAGAGCAGACAGCAGTGCCAGCTGGTGGCACGGTCATTTCTGGGCTCCCCACATATTTTACTACTGATGCAGCTGAAAAGTGGTGGCAAAATAGGGGAGCATTTGTGAAGTTTCCCTAGTGCAGATTGGTCCTCAGCTTTTGGAACATAACAAGCAGCAGTTTGAAAAACAAAAAATACTTTTCTCTGCCTCTTTCTGTCACTTCCCCGTTTGGTCCCCTATGAGTTTTTTGTTTTTTTTTCTGAAGATGTCTAACTCACATTGTGCTGCTCACTGGAGGTCATGTGTGTCCTTTGTACGATGAATCTGGTCATTATCTCAATCAAGTCTCTCACTGTGACTGCAAGAACAAAAGATCTACTGCAGGGTAATCTGACCAGAGGACAATTTTATATTAAGGGAAGGGCAAAGGGTCATGGGAAGAAGAAAGAAAAAAAACAAAACCCAAGCAAACAAAAAAGGAGAAATACTGAATGCCCACTCCAGGTGCATCTGGGGCACGCAAGCTCCTGCTTTGTTTACTCTGAACGTTGTGTCTGACTGGCACAATGAGGAACAAGGAAGAATAAATGGATGCAGGATACATCTCCAGCCATTTTTAACAACAGTGAATGCAGGGCTATGAGTTCTCTCTTGTAGTTGGTGAAAGATGGAAACTGCCACTAAACCAGCAATCAAGGTCCTCTGTCAAATGAAGGCTAAGAAGAAGTTCATCAAGGAGATTAAGTTATACATCCTGCCAGTGTTACTTGCTTCCTCTAGGACATGACTCTGAACATCTCTCACACTTTTGACTCTCTAGAACCTGTTTGTGCAGCTTCTAGCACTACTTCCATATACTCAAAGACCAGTTTCATTTCCAAAGGCATCTCCTTCCTTCTTCCCACTTCTGCAATTTCAGGCAGTGATGGCGACGCAGAGAAACTCCTACATTTATACAGGCAACTCAGATGTAGTTGAACACAAAATACACAAGATATTTAAAGGTAGATCCTGCAGTAGAAAAATGAGAAAATCCTCTCCAGAGCACAGCAAGCACTTCGGGGAAAGATGAAGCAGTTGTTCTGACTCTCACCTACTTTTGGCCAGCTAAAAAACAAAAAATAGTCAGACAAAAGCAAAAGAAACACTCTGATGAATGAGAAATTACTGCTAAGTGTTCAGCTTTATCAGACTTCAGAGTGCTGAGGTTTGAAGAAGGACCTGACGTAGGACAGTCCACAAGTTTTACCTAGCCCCTACCCATGCCCTGACTGCCACAGAAGTAACAAATGCCAGAAGTAACACTGCCAAAGGAACTGGAGGAGGTATCTGAAAGTTCAGCCTAAAGCATTCACCCTAATCCTCAACAATAAACCCAAATCACATAGGCCAGGACTTGAGATCATTCAAACATTTCCAACACATCTCAAGAGACAGGGAAGAGATCTTCTGCTTTGAACAGAGTTTTTCCTTACAAGAGGCCTCTCCTTCAATCCCTTTTATTTTACTTTATTTAGCCATGCAGGCACTTCCAACACAGCCTCTTCTCTACTCAACTATTGCTAAAAAACCAACTAATAACCCTGCACATAAACCAAACAAAATTTTCAATGGGTCAAAATGGATCTGAAATGTAGTTTACATTTCTCACCAGAAAATGGCAGCAGCCTTTTTTTCACTGAGATGTCACACCATGTCCACTCCCTGCTCCCTGCTTCACATCCACACCAGGGAACACATGAATTCTGACTCCTCATAGTAGAAGGAGTGGAGTTTCTCTCCTTTCACACATGGTAAGCAAACACAGTTTGGACACTTTGTTACCCCATCCCAACCCCTCAAAACCAAATAAAAGTAAGTCTAGCTCAGGGCAGACACCAAGCCAGGGAAAGTGCAGCTCAAACCCCAAAAAGCTTTGGAAAATTTTAGTTGAGAAGGAAGATTAAAACGGAAGCACACAGACAATCATTAACACGGCGGACAAACAGAGCCCTCCTGCAGAAGTGCAGGACTTTAAGCTGCTCTAAGCAAGGAAGCAGTGACATGCCAGCCATCCTCCTGCTGAAGGATGAGGCTGTAAGGAGGGATCTGCCAATAAAAAGATCACACATGCACCTAGAAGGGTGTAAAAGGAAACAGCTACAGAACAAAGTAAAGCCCCAGCAGTCTCACAAAGAAAGAGCGTTACTGTTTCCCTTCTCAGCATTTGCAAAGCAAACTTGCACAGAGCAAAGGGTGCTGTGTTACCCTCCAGGGCTGCCAAGAGGTGCTACTGAAAATTCAGAAAGGACTGAGGTGGCTGAGAGTGGACAGTGACAGCATGCAAGCTTCCAGCCTCAAGATCAAAGCTGCCTTTAAGTTATGAGTGTGCAGAAAATCTATCAAATCTCATTTTCAAAGTTATAACTGAATTGGGCCTAACTTTCCTGGGTGTTGAAATGTTCCTATCCAAAGGAGCATTTTTTTTTTTCAATAAAGTTGCATCAATACAGTACTTAATAGTGTTGACATGGTATTAACTAGAGAAGTAACTATGGATGTTAAACCCATGTATTTGGCTTAGGTAAGGGCTGGCTGTTAAAGATCAGCTGTATTTTATTTTAATCAAAGTTAATAAAAGTCAAATAAAAGTTAAAACACAGTGACTATCAGAAGGGAGGGAAGGAATGGAAGGAAAGGAGGGAGGGAAGAAAAGGAGGAAGGCAAAGAAAGGAACAGAGGGAAGGAATTAAGGAAAAGAAGGGAGGAAAGGGGAGAAAGATAGGTCTAAAGTATCATATGATTATGAAATATTCCTAGGCTTACTTCAGGATATGAAATCTCTCGACAAAATCAGTTACAAGAGTTGATTAATACTGTACTGAGTAACAAGTCATATTTACAGTACAGTACAAAGCTTCTTAGGACTCTAAGTACTGTTAATAATGAACTTTTCCCCATTCCCCTGTAAGCCTTTCTTACCTGCTGCTACAGCTCTCAAGAGCTTCCTGTCCAAAATACCCCTCAGTCCTTCTTTAAGGAAACATTGACAAAATGTTTTTCCAACTGACTTCTAGCCCAGAAGCTCCATACCCCTTTACTTCTAATTTGTCCCCATTTTCTTGGTCTTTGTTAATTTGGTTATTTGTGGCAAAGACACTTAAATTATCAGTTGTGCTCTACATAACTGAAACATGCTCTTTGCTCCTCTTCAGCCATCTCCGAGTATGAACTTCTCTTTAAGGTATGTCCAGAACACAAACATAAATATTTTCTTTTATTAAGCCTGTCATCTGAACAACAGAAAGTGTTGAGAAAGAAAAAAGGCAGAAAAGAGTTCAGCATCTCAGTTTTTACTTACCTTCGTATTCTGCTTTCTTTGTTGCTTCCAAGTTTCTCCATTCAGTTCCTACAAGTCTGCTGAGCTCTCCAAAGGAGTAGTCTGGGTGCTGAGCTTTAATCACAGCTCTCATCTCGCTGCTAAACAAGATGTACCCACTCATGTTGATCTTCCTTTTTGATCCCTCCTTCTTGGTGCTGCCCTTAACAGACTTGGGAGTGGACTGTGAGAAAAAGCAGTTATGACCACAAGTGTACAAAAGAGAAGGCCAGAAGAGAACAAAAGGAGTTGTGTCATGTCACAGATTTTGTCCATTGAGCTGTTCAGAAATGTTGCCAACACGAGTTGAGTAAAATATTTTATTTGCCATCGCACATTTTAGGAAAATGCTTCCCCACTTCCTCCTTGGCCTTTACAATCCCTATTCTCCCTCATTCCACCTTCTAAAGTTAGTTTGCCTGCCAGACCTTCCTTTCTCTCCAATGTTCACTTCTCATTACATTAGTAGCCATTTCTCCCTGAAAAACCAAAGACCAGTTTTGTTGATCACTGCTCACCTGCACCACAGATTCACACCATGCTCTTATGTATTGAGTAACAAAAATTCTGCTCCTTTGCTTTTCCTACTATGGATGCCCATGGTGAGAGCTGCTTGATGTTTTCAGGCACCAAAAAATTAAACCTATTCTGACATCTCTATACTGAGATACCACAGCTGGAGCCTCTTTTTGAAGGCCCTTCCACCTACACTTGTCACAGGAGACCATAATTAATTCATAATTCATCCATACTCTGACCAATAAGACCATAAACATATCATCACATCAAAACCCTCTGAAGGCCTTTCTCATACCCCAAACATTACAAATCTGTCATATCTTGAAAAGTGCCATTGTTTCCAAGTACCTGGTGGAGGCAAAAAAGGAAACAAAAATATGTTCAACTGTTTCCTTCCTCTGCTGAAATTCTGACCATGTTACTGACTCCTTCCACTTACTGCTTTGACCCCACAGTTCAACACTCTCCTCTCAGCTAAAAACAAAGTTTTAGTAATACCAAGATGCTTAAAAAGTCTTGCTTATCCATTTAAGCAAGACAAGCTGAGGCCCATTTAAACGGGATTCTAAGCTTCACTGTACTAACTTGAAATCCATTCTTGGAAGTTTTCATTATGAACCTAAACACAACTTGTCTGGAGGAAGTGAAGGAAACTCCACACAGGATTTGGGATGATACACAGAGCAGATACAATTCCATCCTGGCTTTTTGGGCAAGCCCACACAGGCAGATGGAGAGTTCTCAAACCAAAAAGAGGGAAATCTAATTATATGTTTGGCCTCTGATACATCTGCAAATAGAGAGCTACAACTTTACCAGCTGTTCTAGCCTATATAGCTCTTGCAACAGTTTTGATAACAGTAATCTAATGTAAAAGCCTCTCCACCAGTTTGGAAGGGCAAACAGGACTTGAAGAAATTGTTAAGAACTCCAAATTTGGTTCTTGCATTCTCTGCTCTCTTCCATCTCTCATACACACATTTTTAAATGAACAGTCTTTTCCACTGGAGCCACATAAATGTGTATTTACTTTCAGACTTGTTAAAAGAAGAAATCAACCAGGACCCCCTTTCATGCCTTTTCTCAGCCATACTGCTGAAGTAAAGAATGAAGCTGCACATCTTTTTTTTAAGTACTTTGACTCAATTCACAGCAAACTGCAGCGGGAGAGCATCACCCACCTATGTGCAAGCCCCACAATACCACATATTCACTTGTCTTGTCTCCTCTTAGGTGTTATAAGAGCTTCTTTGTTGCCAGAAGAAAAGAAAGTTTAAATGTTCTGGGGTTCAATAGTTGTTAGATAAAATTCCACTTCTATTGGAATACTCTTCAAGGATTTTCAAGCTGCTTATAAAATTCAGCATGTTAAACAAGAGCTGAACAACCTTGCAAGGGAAAATGCATTTGGTGGTTGTCCACAGGCAAAAGCTTTCAACTTCAGCAACTCTTTCAGAACATCCAAAGACATTTCTATACTGGGGTCACATCCTTTCAATGTAATGCAGCAGAAATCCACATTCCTGGTCACAAAAGTGTCTGGAAGTCCCTCCTGTTCCCAGCAGATCATTCCTATTACCTCTTTACGACTGGCATTAGCTTGGGTGTGGGGGTATGGTGACACAGACAAAGGGTTTAATCCAGTTGCAAACAAACTTCTTGGTTAGTTGAATTTCCAGCTAAAGCAGTTCCTCACTCTGCTTCCACACTCAGTTACACAAATTCCAGGCCTTGTGTAAGAAAATTTGTATTTGAATTTTATATAAAGACCTGATACTTCTGAACAAGTGTCACAGAAAACCTCATTATTAGAAACAACACTAATACATAAAAATGTACCCTGGGTTTTTCTCAGCTGAATGATTTCCCTTAAAAATATTTTACTGGAATGAAACACTATCACCTGGATACCATATTGGGCATGCCAACATTGTTTTGTGTCATTTACTCCATACTCTTGTAAACTTCAGTATAAATCCTTTGTTTGCATATGATAAAATGTTACTTTCTTCATTTGGATTGGGAAAAGAATGCGGAATATAAAGGTTTAAGGTTTCCTGAAGCAAAGTCCTTACCTGTGGTGGAGTATAAGGCATTATATCCAAATCACTGGCTAAGGGGGCCTGAAGCTGAGGCATAGAGGGTGTTTCAGTCATATCACCTTCCTCTTCTCCCATCTCTTCCATGTCCTCATCACCTCCTTCCAACTCAGCAAATTTTGCTTCCAGCTGCTGAATCTTCTTTTCCAGTAGAGGAGATGGCTCTTTCTGAGGAACTATGGGTTTTCTGGAAGGTGGAGGAAGAAGACAAAAAGCAGCTGAGAACAGACTCATACCTTACAGGAGAAAAAACTTGTTTTTGAAGAGAAGAATCACCTTTTCTTAATTTCTGATTGAACAGTATAGAAACAATGGAGACTTGAGACGTGCCTATGCTTCCTTTCAGAGCCCTGAGCAAAACTAATTTTATATCTATGGCCAGTGTTCATTTCAGTCACTTGTTAGGAGGATTCTTTATGAGTTAGAAGGAGATTTCAATACAAGTACTTAATTTCTACAATAGAAGGCAGTTAACACAACAGCTTCGCATTTTACTTAAGTTAGAACTTAACGGTTTTATTTTATTAATATGAAGGTTCACCAAAAGATTTTTCTTACTTATCATGAGGGCTTAAGTATTTTCACAATATCCAAGAGAATGTACCAATCTGATAAAGTAATGACTTTTCTTGAAGTCAGAGGAAGAAAAAGAAAACATCCATTGGTATTAAGACTATATAAAGAGTGATGCTATCTGGATTTTGTCCCTAGAGTGTGGTTAATCTGAAATTACACCTCTAACTTCTGTGGTCAGGCTGGGATGGGGTTAATTCCCTGCACAGCAGCCAAGAGGTGCCGTGTTTTGGATCTGTGACACAGCAGTGTGGATAACACATCCTGCTGTAAAATTAGTGCTGAACAGCTCAGCATCAAGGCCTTTCCTTTTCCCCACTCTGTGGCCCAGCAGGCTGGGGCTGGGCAGTGATTTGGGAGGGGAGACAGCCAGGACAGCTAAGCCAAACCAACCAAGGGGATATTCCATACTCTGACCCTGTGCTCAGCATTAAAACATGGGGAGGAGAAGGCAGGGCACATTCAGGGTTATGGCATTTGTCTCTCCTTGGCACATCACACGTGCCAAGGCCCTGCTTTCCAGGAAACAGAACATCTACCTGCTGATGAAAAGTAGGGAATTAATTCCTTATCTCACTCTGTTTGTGCACGTAGCTTTGCTTCACTTTTCCAACTGTTTCTAACTTGAGCCAGGAGCTTTTCCTCCTTCTGCCCTTCAGATTCTCTCCCCTATTCCACTATGGGGCAGTGACCAAGAAGCTGGGTGAGGGTTTAGCTGCCAATCCACAAGAGTGCTCAGGTGACCCCTCATTCCCCTCACATTTTTACCTAAAATAGTATATTTCATCATCTACAACTTTTGCAGACAGTGAAAACCTCTTCAACCCCTTGAATTTCTTCATTTGTTTGTCGCTTTCGTTGTAGCGGCTCTCGCAAAGAAAAACATCGTTTTCAGAGATTTCTGTTGGTCTGCAGGAGAGGAAGTCTTTGAATGACAGAACGACACACTTTCCTGCAGAAATGAAAGAGCTGGGTAAGAAGGCAGCCACACTTGCAGACTTTTTTTTTAAAGTGTGGAAAGTCCATTTTTTTGCCTGTCTCGTAAGTCTGGAAGATTCCTGGCATTTGGTGCAACTACGGAAAATACATCATTTGATATTCCAATCAAATAATGCCACTCACAAGAAACCTACAGCAACAATGCAGCTTTCGGATTTCTTTTAAGAACTAGAGAACCCACAAAATCACAAGCCCCCATGATCACTGTCAGTTACTGTATTTATCACAGCATCATAACTCCAAAACAAAGTACACAGCCATCATCTTCTGCAACAAATCAAATTTCAACCTCCTACTCCTCCTTTCATCTTTGCAGGTAATATGTACTGGAGTAATTACATTAATATGCAAGAATAACGGAGTTTCCTGTTCTCTGGCTGCAACCAGTGTTCACCTTCCTATCACACACATATTTCCCTTATTGTATAAAGCTTCCTTATAGTGAATTCTCATCACAGGTCCCACAGGCAGGAATGGATATTAGAAACTCACTGAATAATGTCTCCACCCTCCTTCAATGAAGACATACTTGGAATCAAGCCTACACACAGCCTTCAATCACTTCAGATTGTGTAGGAAAAGAAAATGTCCATAGATTAAAGTTGTTAATAATTACCCAAAATGCAAGTCATGGGACAGGTCTCCTCCAAGTTACTCAAAAACACCTCCTTCTTGTAGAACATTTTAGTTGGCTCATGCTCAGTTTCTTCAGGATGTATAAAGATTGGACCAAAGAAATATGCGGCTCCATCTCGCACCCACATCTTCTCAATTCTGCAAAGAAACCAAACCAGCAACATAAATGAAAGGCCATTTCTCCCAAATGAGGCAGTAGGATGTTCAGGAAGACCATCAGTGGAAGATGAATACAGAACAGCCAATTCCAACTGTACAACTGGACCGGGTTTTTATTAGGCAGCTAAAATTGCACCTCAATCTATCAAGACCTTGTAACACTCCACTCACATTTTTTCCCATCCTCTTTTACACCTTTTTGCAACCAGCCCCTCTTTTATCCAAGTTATTTTTACAGCTGTAAACTGCAAACAAAGAAGCTGCCCCTACCTTCCTACTCGGGGCCGCACCAGCCCGTGTGATTTGATGAAGACACAGTCCCCAACCTTCAGCCACATGTCATTGTAGCAGAGCTGCTCAAAGTAATGGCAACCAGGCTCCCCATTGGACATTTCTACTGGAACATCTTCTTTGTCCTGCAGAAGAAGAAGAAGCAGCATTTAGAAACTTGAGTATAGGACTTTGGACCTGTTAGCATAAGAGATTTGATAACAGGATGCCTCGGCAGGAGCAAACAGAACTTTGAGAATTAAATCAAGATTGCAAGAAGATCCAATCAGACAGTCTGCCAGAAAAAGAAAACTGCATCAACTCTGCAAGCAAAGGAATGTTGTAATATGCATAAGTTTGTGTATTTGATTTTAACCTAATCTTTGTAGTAAACATTGCTAGCCTCCTGAAACAGTATAGAAGTCTTTGTAAGCTCCAAATAAAATCAAATGCTGATAACCATTCAGTCTCCCTGTCTCTCTCCATTGCCAACACTTGAGGAATGGGGAAAACCAAGCACAGAAATAAAGAGATGTTAGGTACCAGTAAAAGGCTTTGCTCTGTCTTTATGTTAACAATAATAGGTAAGCACTAAGCAGAGATGTGTGAGCAAAAGTTCCCTGAATTAAAACTGCAAAGCCAAAGATACTGTCAATGTCTGTCACAAGTTTTCCTATTTCACAAATCTCTGATTTTGCCAGAATAGTAATTTACACATCCCTTTTTTTGTTCTAGTGCTTCAAAGTAAACTGGCCAAGCCAAGCCTTGTCAGCTTTGATGGTTTAAAGCCCAGTAATGTGTTTAGGAAGCAAGAACTGAATATATGGCCAAGCTAACAGACAAAAAATATGATTCAACTCTCTTATACAACAGTATGAACACTCCATGTATTGCTTACAAATTCATACCAATTCATCTGCCCTATTTAATTTCTTACTTTTTAGTAAAAACTCAAATTGTGCCTCATTTCATCTTTCAGCCTGGGATTCCAGAAAGCCAAGGAAATGCAGGCTGTCTTACCAAGGCATGAAAGGAAAAGATCCTCTGAGTTTTCATTCCCTCAGTAGAATTAATTCCATCTTTTGTCATGATGTGAATAAATATATTAATACACACTAGGTGTCTGACAAAAGCTGGCAATAGGTGTGCTGGGTACTGTGTTCTCAGGTTCTGTTAAAAGTGGATTTTTCATGGGCTTTTTTAGTGATTGATGATTTTATGAGTCTCTTATTTTTTCAAGGCTCTCAATTTATTTCAGACAAAACTAATTGAATTTAACTGATTTTAATACACTTACCTAAATTTATTTGTTTTCTTACTCTAGGTACAGTAAATGAACCATTTTATCCACTACATTGGACAGAAATATTCTTAAGCATTTTGACAATAAACTACTTAGTTATCAACCACAAACAGGCCACACACAACAGAATATTATCTATTACTTAGTGCTGCCTAGCTAATGACTGGTTTACTGATATGCTACACAACAAAGCATTTCAGCACTGCCACAAACTAAAATTAGACTTTTAGTTCTACCAGTTCTTTAGGCTTAGGGCAGGCTTTACAGTAAAAGTGTAATTTTCTGGAGTGGTAAAAAACCCAAACCAACTCCATCACATGATCACAAAAAAGAGGTTTGTAACAAATATTTACACAGTTTATTATTTTCTGTTATGACTATTAATATTTTGTTTAATTTACAAATGTCTGTAATATAATTTATAACAGAAATATTACTTTCAATTATATTTTGTTGTGTCTGGATGTGGTAAAACCCAGTCCATGAGGGCTAATATTTTGTCATTCTCTATCTGTCAAATACAACAAGGTTTCCCTTGCATACCTTTTCAAGATGAAGGATACTTTCTCCCACCTTACTGTCCTCCAGCGTTTCACTGTGTTTCTCCTCATCTACTTTGTCTGTATTGGCAAACACAGAAGCGACTCTGACCACAGGCAGGGGCACATCTCGTGGGACAAATCTGACAGAGCTCACAGGCATAGTCCACAATTTAATCTTTTTAAAAGACTTTGTCTTCGCAGAATAGCGCGACTCGCACACGTAGACGTCCTCATCTCTGAAGTTTTCAGGGCACAATTTAAAATATTCCTGCAGATTGAAGGAAAAATATGAAATATTTCAGTAACACCACACCCCACAGACACACAGTGAACTCCCTCTCATGGCTTCAGTTTTTTCTATACTTCTGTCAGAAGTCTTTTTGCTGAGTTCTCTTCTTCCAGTTTGATGTCCGAGTTTTACTAAGAATAACAACAAACAAGAAATCCCACTTTTGGAGAAGGAGTTAATTCAGTACAGGCTGGCATGTGAGAAGAGTTGGGTTTTATTCATTTACCAATCCAGTGCATTAACAAATATAAGACCTACAGCCTGAAATCACCTTCACAAGATTTCTGAGCTTTGACTTGGAAAAAGCACACATTCACCAAGGCAGGGGTGACCACAAACACAAATCACCAGCACAGGGAAATTCCATCACCTGGGTGAACCACATATCTCAGGAAGCAAAGGAAGATCCAAACAGCCCACAGAAGCAAATCTTATTTTATTTAGGTATTAGTGGAATGTCTCTATGTTAGAGTGCCTACAGCTCTACAAGAAACAGCAGAAAGCATTACTTGTTTTATAAATTAGTCTGAATAGTCTCTCACCTTGACAAACATGACCACACATTTGCCTAAAATTTTGCTAACAGGAACTTTATTGTAATAATCACTTTTAAAAACTTCTTTCTCCAGGAATTTTCGTGTTGCAAGATGAAAAGTTTCATTTGGTCGATAAAACCAGCAGCCATAGAGCCATTTCTCTCCTTTAAAATAGAAAACAACAAAAAAAAGAGAGAAGGGAGATAGAAAGAAAAAAAAAAGTAAAATTACATTCTCTAGTGCATGAGCCAAGTATGAACAATTAGCAATTGACTGATTAATTGAATAGCCATGTTGTCATTTATACTAAGACCATTCTGCTTTTAAACAAGGCAATATTCAACTTTTCAGAAAAGGAAAACAAGTTTTTTTAAAAAGTCTGCCAATTGTTATCTCTCCAGTAAAACCTGACTCAGCAAAATAAAGGAGAAATTCATGCTTATTTATAGATCTTGACTTTCAGGCCTTGAAATGGCTTTGAAGTCCACACAACAATCAGCTGATTGTTTAAAGAATCCCAGGTAACAGTTTTTAAATTTTTTAAGAACTATTTCTTTTATTTTATGCTGTGATGATAAATTACCTGATGACAAACTCAAATTGATAACAATGATTTGTGAAGAACTTAAAAATATGTACTATTTTCTAAATCAAAGGGAGCCTGTGCCCATCTTTGGTTCAGATTCCTTAGCACAGAAAAACAGTGTTCTTCTGCACCTAAATTACAAGGAGGCCATCCCATCCCTGCAAGGCCTACAATTTGAGGGTAGGCAGAAATGAACACCAAAAAAAGCCCGTGCTGTGCCAGGAATTTTCTATTTCTAATATCCTTTAGAAAAAAGCAACTCAGACACAACAAAAAACACACACTGGTTCAAACAGTTCTGCAAATAAAATAAGTAACATCTACACAGGAAAAAAAAAATCAAATTGGAAGATTAATAATAATAATAATAATAATAATAATAATAATAATAATAATAATGAAAATAATAATAATGTTTCACCCTAGTGTTTTCCTGCAGTAAGGACATCCTTACCAGCTGAATCTTCCCACAGCCTCTCGATGCAGACGATGTGAGGCTGCAAGTTGGCCTCTGCAGGCTCCACATACACATAATCCCCCACATGGTACATGCTGTTCTTGAAGCTGCAGTCCTGGCTGTAGGTCCTATGCAAACTTGACAGCCCAGCTGATCCAGAGGAATCTTCACTCTTTTCAGCTTCTTATTTCAAAAAGGGAAAAACAAATGTTAGTAATGTCACATTTCCATATTAGCCAAGATTCTTGATGTCAGTGCCTCACTTTGAGCCTGGAGTAACCAGGTTTTACTGCTGCTGACAGTGAGGGGAGATGAACCATGTTAGAAAGATGATCCACAGACAAAATTGCCAACAGCTCTGCTCCTGTCTGTGGAAAGCTGCAATTGGAGAGCTTATTTATTCTTTTAAACATGGTGCACAATGGAGCATGGACAGAAACAGCCAGGAGCTGTGAAATAAAGGACCTTCAGGGTACACTTCATGCCCTACAAAATAGTGCAAGCCCACTTCACATCCACAGGAGCCAAAACACAAAAGGCTTATTACACCTCAGTTCTTTAGCAGTGTTAAAAGCATGATCATAGACAACACCATCAGTATCTGAAAAAAGAAAATGACTAAAAGGTCAGTGGGAATGTTCACTGTTAAGTTTATTATCAGCAGAAAGCTAAAATAAAAAACTATTGTTTTCTTTTTTAATATCCTTGAAACAATACTGGTACCCCAATGTATTCTGATTAAAGAGTTCACACAGGGTTAATATCTACCTACATCTTTTTCTTAAAAGCCCTCTGGCCTGGCTGATAAAGACCAAAATAAAATAAATCTCTCATAACTTGAAAATAAAAGACTGGGGGACAAGCAGACTATTGAGGTCCTTTCAGCAGGCAAAGCTGTAGCAACACATTATATGTGTGGGCACATTTTTCATTTGGTACATTCAAAATTACTGAAACAAGAGTAGCTACCTCTCTTCTCCTCCTCCCTTTTGAGCTTATCCTCTTCTATTTCTTTGGGCAGCTTTTCCTTCTTTTCCTTTTCTACATCATTGTGAAGATGCTTGGTGGTGTAGCTGAGAGCAGGTGACAGCAGAATCTCTCCATTTTTACACAGTTCATCTCGAATTTTAATGAAGAACTGCTGAAGTTCCACTGCATCTTCATAGATCTCCGAATCAGTCCTGTACAAAAACATGAGCAACAGGGTAAAAACACAGTTTGTGCAGGGTCAGACAGGAGCCTAAACACACCCATCAATCACCACTCTTTGTGATCAATTGAAAGCTTCACTCTGCCAATAGATTTCTGTGCTTACTCAGAAGAAGCAGCAAAGACTGACTTGAAGCCATGAAGCACTAAGGGATGCTTCACCTGTTAGCCCAATGCCAATTTGCATTATAGATTGCCCACAACAGTATTTTGGTATACACCAGTCCTGAAATGCCAGGAAAATCAAAGGTAACTAGTTGTGACCAAGACTACTTGTCACTGGACCTCTACAATCTGTTAACTTCTGAAAACTTGAGTAATAACAGCACTATTAACAAAACTGACTTATTTTAATTATGCATACTCCTCTTAGTAGATATTTTAAGATAATTTTTTACCTCGTCTCTTCACACTCAAGCTCTCATCTGTACATTCCCAAAAAGGCTACTGAATTCAAGCAAAACACTACAGGAAGTTGCAAGTGTTCATAGTTTTTGCACAGTGTTACTGTATCTCACCCAAGTGTGATTGCTCGAAAAGAGTTATTCACTATTTTATCAGTTAGAGAACAGCTCTCTTCACTTTTTCAATTTGAAAGTTAGTAGGAACCTTTTTGTCATAAGGTGCTCCTTCGGAAGATTATTGTCAAAATGATCTCTTAGCAGAAAACTAACTTCTTCCTTGTTTTCAAATCAAAGCAAATGTTCCACTGAAGATCTGATAGAACTTTTGAGATTTAGTTTTCCAAACACCCATATCAAGGAAAGCAAACACCTTAAAAAACTTCAGCCTCTGTCTAACATTAAATACAAAACTCATGATAAAGATACCTGAAAAATACGGGTTTGCTCACCTGTTCATTCTCCGCGCCCTCTCCAGCACCTCAAACATGTTCTCCTGGAACAAGTCCAATCTTCTATAGCGATTATTTTCAACATTTTTTCGGATAATATCAAAAGTCAGAGGAGGTTTGTTTGGGAAGTTGGGATCAACAGCAGGAATCTCAGCTAAGGAGTCACTGTAGCATCTGCCCTCATCATCCTGGTGGCTCATAACGGATACAAAGAGGTTATGGATAAGTTCCTGAATCAGCAAAGTGACATTGGGCACATGAGAATCCTCATCTCCTTCTATTTCTCTCCGAGTTTCAAGCAAAACTTTATGGAGAACCAGGGCGTCTTTATAAATCAAAGACTCTGGCTCGTTGTACGTGCAGGCATTATTGAACATCATGACAAAGTCCTCCACCATGGAGTCGATGTCCTGGTATTTATTTGCCATCATGTGGCTCCTGATCTTCTCCATGTCCACGGGCTTTTTGATGGTGACGTAGTAGTCGGGGAGCTCGGAGCGGGAGGGCAGGCGCAGGAAGATGGCGCTCAGCCGCCGCCCGCGCTTGTCCGTGTAGTTCTTCACCGCCTCGTACACCTCGTTCAGCTTCTGCTGCATTGGAGTCATGTACTTGGACTTCTTGGGAGAAATGCCACTTTTCCTACCTAGCACCACAAAAATAGAAAAGAAGTTAAAATGGCAAAGCCAAGAACTTGCACATTTCTTTGTCCATCTCTAGTTTCTGTCAGAGAATTGTTCATGGAAGAGCCACTTCATGGTGTGAGCAGAAGACTCATAACACAGAGCTCATTCCAGGCTGCAGCTTCCTTTATTTTTCTTAACTCTATGAATTTTTTTTTAATGTTCTTTTTGGCAAACACAGAATATGTTGCTTCATGCTCCACCTGGCAAAGGCTTCCTCAGGCTTCAGCATGAAAAACATCTTTTCCTACCTAACAGCATTAACAAACTCCTCTAAACTCATTTTGGTCTTACAGCTCTCCATGAATTTATCTCTGCAGCTGTTAAAAATCCTGTCATCACAGGGGTTTTGCTGTCACTAAAATCAAGTATTCAAAATACTATCAGATTCCTTTATGACATGTTTATGCCAAATTAGAAAGGATTACTATAAGTAAAATATAAATTAGGGCCTCCCTTGGGATTATCAGGTTGGCTTTTTGATTAATTCAGGATCTCTGATACTGCACTGCACAGACTCTGCCTGAGTGTACACCTGTACTCTACACATGTACTTTCCCTAGGAGCTGCACATTTAATTTGCAAGAGGACTGTGTGCAGTTATTTTCTTTGAGGTTTTTGTGCAATTTTATCCATCTCAGTTTGCTCAGTTATGAACATATATTAAGAGAACATAAGATTTGAGTAGCAGCGAGTTTGTAAAGGCAACAGCTTGAGGAACTTGACTTCCATGTTTTTCATGGCTTTCAATAATCTGCCAAACCGAGTTCACTTTTTTTTATCATTCTGTGGAAATCCCAGACATTTAACCAGTGAAATTAAGAGATTAGCTCAATTTGAGAAGCCCCTTACTTGACTGAGCACATAATGCACCATCTAACATTTGGATAATACTGTATGACTAAATCTTCCTCCTTCTACCCATTCTCCAATCTTTTTTCTTCATTCTAAGTTACTTTTCTTAGAAAACACTAAATGCAACAACTTAATTCTATTGTATAACATAGACATGCCACTGCTATGAAGATCTTGAAAATATAATTCTACTTTCCTTGTCAGTGTTAACAACTGTGCAGAACATATCTATTCTAAAAGGAAGATCTGTTCACCTATATTATCTTGTAAGAACTGAAATGAGACAAAGCAATGCACAAGGTTGTCTTACTTAGTTTTAGTTTAGGGGATGCAACATCATCATCTTCAGCCAAGGGTCCCAGCTCTTTCCTTTTTTCTTTAAGGATCTTTTCCAGCATATGGGCATCATTGTACACCTATTAATCAGTAAAGTAATCAAAATCCAACCAAAACAAGTTTACTGTTTAGCCTAGTTCAGAACTAGCTCCTAAGAAACACTTAAATGTTAGTTTGGAAAAGCTGAAAGCAAAACAGAGTATTTTATTTAAGGTGTACCTTTGATAAATAAGGCTTTGTTTTTAACTGACTTACACATGTAGGCAGAACTGATAACACCATCTAAATCAGGGAGCTACAAATGTTGAAAAAAGTATCCAATTAAGCTGCATTTCTATTCCAAAGACTACAAAATGGCAAGGGGCAGCTATGTTCTCAACATCCTCATCAAACCGTTCTGAGCAATGCAGATCCCTTGAACCACTGAGCTTCCATCACGGCACAAAGGACTAGAACAGTCCTGGGTCTTCAGACCCAATCCTGGCAATGAAGTGCAGTAGCTGATCAAATTCCTTATTAGAAACAGCTGCAGGTTTCTTATGAGAAACAGCTGCAGGTTTCTTGAAACACTGCAGGTGTTTCTTAGAAACACCACCCTGTTTCACATCATTCCTGCTGCCTGAGAAACATCACAATATAGACACTCAACAACATACTTCTAAATGAAAACCATATCCCTTTCAGACTCATTTTGCTAAGCTAAACAAGTAACATCTTCTAGTCTGATCCCCTCCACTCTCCCCTTCCATGAAAACAAAGCTGTTTTCCTTCTAACACATCCTTTCTCAGAAGTTCTGAGAATCCCTGCTTTAATTCAATAAACAATTACAATAAGTAATAAGTGTAATAGTTGAAGTGAAACCATCCTAACAGCAGTTTATGCCTGCAAAGCAGCAGAGAGAAGCGTGGCTGCTGCCCCCAGTGAGTACCTGGGAGCCTTCCTCGTTGTAATGCCTGGCATTGCGGAACATGAGCTTCATGTCCTCGATCATGGCCTCCTCCGCCGCGTACTTGTCATTGCGGATGTTGTGCTCTATCATCTTCAAGTCCATTGGCTCCAGGATAATTTTGTAGTAGTCTGGATAGTCCTTTTTGGATGGCTTAACCATGAAGAGATCACAGAGCCTCCTGCCCGTGCCGGGCTCTCGAGCTTCCAGAACCGCATTGTACAAGATCTTCATCCGCTGCTTTCGTATGTTCTTTTTACTGTCAGGATAAGGAGAACACAAAGGAAAAGAATAAATGTCAGGGGCTCTTATCCCCACTTCCAACACTAATATCAAAATGACATTATCCTCTATCATGAAGAGAAAACCACACACAAGAAGCTCAACATTAAGATGGTGCACTAGAATTTGCAAATGACAACAGCATCATAACCAGGAGCCTGACACAGAAACAGGAAACGACTCTCCGAGATAACTGCTCTCTCATTGACCCCGAGTTCAAGTGTTCTACAAAATAAACCAACTAACTCATTTTTCAAAGTGCAAAGGCCAAAAGGAGCTCTGAGCACTTTCCAGATGCAGCAAAAACAGACCAGTCAGGACCAGGCATCTGAATCCATGAGCTCAAGATCCAGAGTGAACAGGGTAAAAACCTCCAGTCAGTACCTTCACGATTATTTCTGGTGAGCATAGAATATCAAAGACATGAGCTATTTATCTCAGAGTAATTTTGTACATTCTTCAGTACCAAGTAAGGGCATCAAAGATTTAGTAGTAGATAGAATTGGTTAAATATCTCTCAATGCAAATGAAGTCTGAAGTCAATAAAGCTCACCAAGATGGCAAACCCAGGGAGAAAATGGTACATGGTATCCCCACAAATGTTACAGTCATCCTGTGTGAGCTGTCATGGCTGCCTCAAGAAATCTGACAGCACAACCAAGACACAGCTTATCACAAAAAAGTACATGGCTCCCTGTACACATAGTACATGGCCTATAAGCAAATCAAATAAGGAAGAAGAAAATTTGTGCCAAAGATGAGTAGTCGCAGCTCAAATACTGTGGCACTCAGCAATACACTCACTACAAAGCACTTGTAAATAGGCTTCCAGTCTGCAGTCTCCTTAAGACTTACTCAGGTACTTTTAACTTTGACTATTACATTATCTGCAAAGACAACAATCACCACAAAAACTACCTTCAATTGCAGAATGTGCAAAATATCCCAGTACAACTTATTAGAAATACTACTACAATACAGATTTCACAGATTCATCACAGATGATGTGGATCTTTTCATTACACATTTAAAATATACCTAATTCAGCATTGTCTCATGCCTCAAATATCTCTTACTTCTTGGTGAGATGAGCAAAATAACTAAAGAAAACTAACAACAAAGAAAACAAAATATATGTTCTATAGGCTAAACATCACCACTGTTGGCAAATATTGGTTAGTTGTTCCCCCTAGCAGGTGAACAATGCCAGAACACAGACATGCTGCCAGATTCCCCATTTAACATGTTTCCAGGTTTTTCTCACTCATTTGAACAGATGTAGGCAAAGCAAAACTGAAGCAGAAATAACAAAAGGCCTGCCAATACTCAAGATTCATGTCATGCATCTGATACATAAAAGAGAACATTCAAACAACTTTCTTCTGGGTAACTTATTTTCCCAATAGGATGAATTTTGCATGGGTTATTGGTTTCCTTTTCCAGCAACATTTTGGAATTCCTCTCATTGCTTCACTTCTGTGACCAGCAGCATTAATGATCTTCTCTTCCTTGCTATCATTCAGCAAGTGAATGGATAACAAGTATGGAACTGACAACATCAAAAGCATTTTCAGGTGCTCTTCAGGCATCATTCTGATCTCCTTTGCCTACGAACACGGGAAATCCCTTGTTCCCTTTCCTCTTTTGTTGTTCTTACATGACAGGGCCTGACTGATTTTTTCCTTTTAAGCATTTCAGTAGTGTCTGGCACAAGGTGATCAAAAGCAACATGGGGTTAAAAGGACACTGATGACAATTTGACTTGCTTGATTAGCTTAGTACTTCTTTTTGAATCTGAAGATCACAAAGCTAACGATTTTTGCAATTTGTTCCTTCTTGATTACTCGATTCTGTGGTCTGCCTTTCATTTCTTCTTCCCAGCATCCCTAGACTGCACCACCTCCTAAATCCATGTTATTATTTTCCCTCTGAAGATTTTTAATGAGTATACATCTTTGCACTTATATGACTGTTCTTCAGTCACTCTTTGCTGATGCTCTACTCCATTCCCTTCCTCCCCCTACAACTGCTGTTCCTTTGACAAAACAAGAAATAAATATCCAGGAAGCCAATGTTCATAAGCAACACTAAAGAAATATACTGAATTGCAGTTTTACACTGGCTGTTGCTACCACTGCAATAATATTGTCTGAGCTGGACTTTACTTCAAATGACACCATAAGGCAGACTAGAGAAACTCCCTCTTGGTAGAGTGAAATGCATCACTAGTACTAATTACAAAATAGCTATCAGTGTAAAGAATACCTTCCATAAGCCATCATTATGCTCAACAGAAGAGTCTATTGCAAATCACTGATTACTTAGGGTCCTGTAACATAAACCAAATTCCCAATCTCTTCTAATCAGTTTATCTGTTTGTCAGGCTAAAATAAAACAGCTCTCCCCAAAAGATCCTGGGCAATTTCAGTGCCCATTTTACTTACTGAACTGATGTTGACAACTGCCAACTAATAGAACAAAATAGGGAAATAATAGTCACCAAATAGTTTTGAATTAATTGGAATCAACGCTTAATGATGTTTTGGAATTACAAATCCTTACACAAATGCTAAAAACCATGGTTTAATACTCTAACAAAAAGGGACACAGCAATGTTATGGCCTGCAGGAACTACAGAAGCAGATACCTTTTCCTTTTTGAGCTTCCAGTATCAGATGTAGCAGAAGAAATCATGCTGTCCCCATCCTCGATGTCATCTCTCCTAGCAAGCTCCTTCTTCTTTGCCTGTAAAAAGAACAAATCCCTGAAGCCAAACTCACTGCTGGACACTTCCAGAACAGAGTAAAGAGCAGTACAGTTCTTTCTAACTGACAGAGCAACTTCTGAGGAACCCATTTGAAAACAATGCCATTTCAGACTACAGCACTCAGCTGGAGCACTTAATGAAATCTGAAAGGTTTTAGCCTTATTCAATTACATGCAAACTCTAAAAAAAAACTACGTCAATTTTCTCACAATTTAATTAGGTTAGGAGTCACAGTAAGGAATGAAGTGACCAAAAGAAATCACAGAAGGCAGCAGGTGTGCTGAGGAAAAATCACTTCATGATGCTTCCCATTCCCATACTTCCCCCTAAGCAAGAAAATACTTCTGCAAATACAGGTCTAGTTCAAAATTCTTTTGGAAAAATATCCATTAGGGAAATGAATTGACATGTGAAGTTAGATTCTTTTGCTCTCTTCTCCTCCACATACCTGCATAACCTGCTGCATTTTCAGCACCCTTTTATAGATGGCGGAATTGGGGACATTGTAGCGCTTGGCATTTTCAAACATCAAATTCAGATCAGCCTCCAACTGATCTAAGGTTTCGTACTCATGGTTCTTCAGCTTGGTTCTGCAAAAGAGAAATACCAGTCATCTATTTCACTAGTTACACAGTGCAAAACATTTCTTTAATATCCTCATTTTCATGACAAATCAATAGTCAAGGAGGTCTAACTACAGAAATGGGACTTATTTTTTGATTCTCTAGTAATACCTTCACTTGTAACTATATTAGGGAAACATATCTCCTGATGGTTTCAGGGATTTTGGAAGTTGTGGAGACTGAACTCCTGCTGTCATACCCAGGTGAGATGTTACAGGTGAGGCAGCAGCACAGCCGTGGTCCCTGAGCCCTGAGTTCAAGCCAGGCCAGCTCTGCACAGCCCCAAGTGCTGTCTTCCCTCCATCAATTCCACTCATCTTCAGTGAGAGCCAGAAGCACCCAGCATCTCTGACGTTAAACCCTCCAATTAGTGCCTTCTCTTATAAAAACACCAGATTGTTGATTGGTGATATTTGCAAAGTGCACTTCATGTGAAAACAGTTACAAAAGGAGTAACAACAACAACAAAAAAGTAATTTTTCATTTGCTAAACACATGAATCAACATGAGTTAATGCTTAACTTCATGTGTTTTCTTGCACAATGCTGAAAGTTCTGGCCAACTTTTTTAAACCTTCCAATACTTCATTACACACAGCAGAAAATATTAATCTGCAGCAACACAAGCCCCAAAGTCTGTCACAGCTGCACCACAGCTTCCTGACCCTCCTGCCTGGCACATTCACCAGTCACACACCCCCTTTAAACCCAGCCTGGTTTCTGCAGCACCTGGCTGAATGTGTTCCTGCTTGATGGAGCATTATCACTACCACAAAATACATTTAATATAAAACCTTTCAGGCCCAAGCTTGCTCCTACCACCACTTGCTTATCCACTACTCAATAATCAAGGTGCAGGCCATCTGATTTTAAGCAAACAATTTCCATTCACAGCTGTGTTCATCAAAGGCCTGAAGAAAAAGTAAAAACCCAGGCTTAGACTGAATGGTTTGGAAAATGACAACTTCCAACCAGGGACATGAGGAATGAAAAATGTACAGGCACAGAAGTGATCCTGTTCTAGCCTGCAAAGAACCTCCTCTCCTACCATTCTCTGTACTGCTGTCAGCAAACAACAGGATGATTAATTAGGTAGGTTATTTACATAAGTACTTTGAACAGATTTAATTACACTCAAACTCAGCAGAACTCAAGCATTATGACTTCTTCGGATTTAGAGGATGAAGTGCAGCTTCACAAGAAATTTTTAAAAAGCCATCTCACCAATCTTGGGAAGAAAGGATTTATAAACATCAGCTTATTTCACAAAGTGAAGCTGTAACTAACCAAATTCATGGCTCTATAGAAAGCCACTGCCAACATAACACAAGCTATATACTAGAAACTAAGTGAAATTTCTGTGAAAATTATTGACAGGGATATAACTGTACCTGAAAGCGTGAGTAAAACTAGAAAGAATTTCCTTTTAAACAAAATGACCTTTGCAAAATGAGGAAAAAAAGCTTAAAAGTAAGGCTACAGTTTCATAAGACCACTAAGCCTGAAACAACACTGGCACGACGTTTAATTTGGTTGAAATCAGAATATTAACTAAAAGAATATTTAAAGTTGGCACTCAACTCCCTAAATGTCTACTGCAAACTCATCATCTATCCAGGTAGAATCTGCAAGGACTCAGGCTGAGACAAACTCTTTCCTATAACCAAAAGATCCATTTATTAGACAAGCAGCCTAAAAATTTCCTACAGAAAAAATTCAAACACCAGGATAACATCAGTTATGCAACTTATTTTCTTTTATTCAGGGAAAAACAACCCACTAACAAAGAATGAGTGGGATCAAGAGATGCATTTGACAAATGTCCTATTGAAGATGACAATCTTCTTCTAAAATATATTGGGAACCTTCTTTACTTGAATGTGTGATTTTATAAAGGTCTTAAATACAACATGCACTGAAAGTACTTGCTAAGGTAGGAAAACTGTTTACACAAACAGAAGATTTCAAAAGTATAAAATATTCACCAAAGAATAAGTTATATTAAGTGACAAGAGAAAGAACTCCTAAATCTCAGATAAAGTGAAAATTTACAATGTACTCAAAATATTAGAGACATCATTTTCTTTTCCCAATTGACTCATTCATGAATCAAGCAAACAAAACCACAGAAGTTCTCCATAAAACCTTCAAACTTTAGCCCAGGCACCAGTCTCTAACACTTCAAAATTAATTCCACTCTTTTGCCATATTGCTAAAACTCCTGAAGTTATGTGGCAAAATATGCTTGACCAGGTGATGACATTTACTATAAGCTCCACTCAAACCATTCATAACTAATCCAAAACCACCAAGAGCCACCACAAAACTCAAGACAACCTCAACACATCACAGAAATGCAACATTTAAATTCTTGTGTCACAGAGTATGTCCAAAAAGGGTCACACTCATAAGAAAAATTCATTTGAGTTCCCCAAAAAGCAGCTATCACACAAACCCAAGTGTGTTTTACACCAGATCCCTGCAGATTTTTAAACCTCAGCTGCAGCCCCAGGAGCACAAGACACCAGGGTGTGCTCTGAAGGTACCAATTTCAGTGCCTGTACTCCCACATGTGTTTCAGAGAGAGCTGCTGCCAGGGAATTCCCTGACATGCCTTCCTCCTCTGGTATGAAAAAGCCTGACCCACTTGCCTAGGGGATCATACTTCTCAACACTGTAAAATTTAATAAGGAACAGCTTCTTGTAAGCCTGCCAGGATCTAGCACTTATGCACTTGGTAACTGAACACATTCTCCTGCATCATTTCCTGACTGTTCTGTGGTTATTAGTAATTAACAGAATGACTCTCCCCCAGCAATGGCAGCTTTGCATTAGGCACTTTCACCACATGTCAAAGTCACAGCTCTGACAGCATCATGCCTTTCTTTTTAAGTGGGATTTTCTTGTTCTCCAGCTCTGAGCTTTGCCTCCTGTGAGGCAGGGGATTCTCATCCATGTGCTGAACACCTGGTGGGGGGAATGAAGGGGCAGCCAGGGTCATCTCAGCCATGTCCACTGACTGGGCAAGAGGTGAGTGGGACAAATGGAAATACAAAATTTCAGCTGAACACACATGTTTTTTACTGTGTGGGTGGTCAAACACTGGCTCTGGTTGCCCTGGGAGGATGTGGAGTCTCCACGGGTGGAGATGATCAAAACCTGAGTGGACACAGTCCTGGACACGAGGCTCTGGGTGACCCTGCCACAGCCAGGGCTTGGGCAGGATGCTCTCCCTCCCAGCCTCAGCTATTCTGTGATCTGTGAGCAGCAAGCCAGGAGGAAATTAGGAGAACTAAAAGCCATCAGCATGATTACCTCCCACATCCAGGAACAGCTCAGGATCAGCACTCGGCTCAAATGACTGAGGTTCATAACACTCAAAGTGACTGAGAGGCTGGGATAGGTAAAATCTCATTAAACCAAAACACACTCACACACTCCCTCTGGAAATCATGTATTATTTTAAAGACCTGCATTTAGCACACACAAACTCCTCTGAAATACATGACTAGCTGTAAAATTTGCAACAGCCACACATTTCACAGTTCACTCTGGCAGGACAGCTGAGGCAGCCAGATGCCAGAGCCAAACAGACATGAAACAGGAATGGCAGGCTTCACTCCACCTCCTTCAGCTTTTCTCTGGGACACTAAACTTTTCTGTCCTCACCTGGGAACAGAAGATATGATCTATTTATGTACATCTCAAAAAAATCCCCAAATCACTGAACAAAAAAAAAAAAAATCACCATAAGAAAATAAGGAAAAAAACCCCACAGAAAAGCGAAAACCCAAAACCCCACAAACAATCTCCACCCCTAATGAGTGGCAGTTTTGAATATCTGAAGACATATTAGAAGTATCAGCAAAGCCATGATGATTCAGTTTTCCCTAAAGCTCATCAATTAAGTGTACACATGCATGACTTCAAGGCTTTTCAGGTATAGTAAAAAGTGAAGATTACATGGTAATTTAAAAGACAGCTGAATTTCAGAATTTGCAGGAAGTTAGATTCTACCAACATTGTACTTTAATTTGTGAGCCTCAAACATTATTTCTAAAAAGCCTGGCTGTTCCTTTTTTATTTTCTAACCCCCAGACAGTAAGTAAAGTTACTTTTTTCTACAGTTCTTCATACACTTGTATGGAATTTCTGTACTGCTCACACAGCCAGATGCAACCTGCCTACGCTGTAAGGAAAGCAGAAATGCAGCTGCCTCTCTATGGCAAGTTATTTGTTCTGTAAGTGATATCAAGGGTATTTTTAATGGAAAATCTCTCCCAAACAAATCTGTTTATATATAATTTGAGCCAGTACTTTTAGGTACATTCAGGTACAAACTGTCAATGATTCTTCTCAATTTCACTATTTTTTTAAATCAAGTACATTTTGTACTTTGTTCAAGGCAAGACACTTTCTTTGCCACTATTACAGCTGTACTAAGACCTAAGAAAAAATGCTTTAAAGCCACTGATGGAGAGACAACCATTGTGGCAGCTTTTATTCCCCAGCACATGCAAAACATCCTCTGACAAGATAAAAAAAAAACAAAAAGCAGCTTTATTAGCTTCTGATTTAACAAAGACACTGCTCATTCAACAATTACATCAAGACTGACAGACTGTATTATGGTATAACTAAAATGTACAGACCTGTGCATCAGAGTGGATTACAAAGGGATGACAGTGAGAGGGTCCAGTGCTCCCTCACTGAAGCTGAAGGACTGGTACTCCTGGGGTGTGGCTGGGGCAGGAGGCCTGGGCCCCCCGAGGCTGGGCAGCACCATTAAAGCCTCTAAATGCTCCCATCATACTGGCTTAGCTTGAGCCACTAAAGAAAGACACTGCTCTCTTCACTCAGGGCTTTAATCTGACAATTGCACTCTGGCAGCTCATGGACCTTTCATGGCTCACAGATTTATAACTGAAACTGAACTGCTTGCTTCAGTGCAGACCAGCTACATCATCATGAAAATAATTATTCTCCACAGTTACACAGTGACCTAGACAGGAGTATTGCAATTGCAACCATCTTCCTGCAATTCACACTGAAGACTTTTAACTTAAAAAACATGGCAGTAAGAGGTAATCAAGCAATCACGGTCAGGGAAAAAGAAAAATGGAGTTCTGCAAAAACTTTCATCTCTGCTGCACACCTAGCTGTCAGAATTATTCACATGGTAATTTTCAGACACATTATAAACGAAATTCAATGAAAAATAAACCCAACAGCAACTATGTATCACAGTTGATCTAAAGACTGATGCAGACTGAGCTGAAACAAGCAGCAATCAGATGTAGAGGAGAGATGGCACAAACACTGCATTAGGTACCAACAACTTGACCATAAGAGAAAATTCTGGGAATAAAATAAACCCTTGAATAGTTTCACACCAGATATAGTTTGCATTCTGTTTTCTTACCTGATCTGCTGCAATGAAATGGGTGTTTTAATTTGCTGATAATAATCAGGATACTTTTTCTTGGAGGGCAAGTGGAAGAAGGGTTCAGAGATGAGCTGGCCCTGGTTATTTCGGCAACTCCTAACAGTGTCATAAAGCTGGTAAAGAGGATTAGAAGTGTCCATGAAGGAGGTAATGCTCTCAGCTTCAGACTCCCCCTCTTCATAACGAGCAGCAGCTGCACAGAGAGAAAAGAAAACCAGGAAACTCAGCAGGACAACTCAGAGTGGGCTTTTTGGTGCATAAAGGTCTAAAGCAGAAGAAAAGGAAATCCCTCTCTGGCAGTCAGATTCACACCTCAGAAAATGACACAACACATACCTAATGAGCCTCAAGCTGACAAAAAAACCCACTTTATTGCAATCCTTAAAACAATATCAATCACAGCTCAATACAAAATTGTGAAGCTTAGCAGAAAAAAATTGACACTAAAGCCTGATGATGCCCCTCTAATATATACAACAAATGAAGAAGAAGTAAGTGCTTTACAGTGATTATTGATATTATTTTACAGTGATTATGTAATAAGCCTAAAAAATTCACAGTAAGTATTTTAAAAGTTCATAGCAAACTTTTCTGATTATCTTGTTTCAGGATTAGGATGAATGAAAGAAAAGTTACGAAGAGCTAACACTTACTGCAGATAGAATTAGGAGTAACATTACAAGAACAAAAAGACTAAAGAAATAAGAAAACACTGGTACTGGAAACACAGGATGGGAAGCAATAAATGGCCAATCCTACACTTCTAAGTCACATGAACAGTGCACTTTGTACCTTGCAGACTGACATAACATAAAACCTACATGTCTTTGCACATGCTAGAGTTAAATTATTCACCCCTTTTCCCCTCTGAGTCTGAAGGACAGCCTGGTAGATGACACATTGAGTAATTCAGCTACACAAAACACAGTCTCTAACACCAGGTCTCCAGCTGGCATTTCCATTACTGCTCAGAGGAGGCTGGCACAGCTTCAAGCTCTCCATCCACGTTCAGTAAAGTCATATAGAAATGGTGACAAAGCCAGGGGACACTCAGACTGTGTGTCACAGTGCTGTCATTGCTCCTCTGCAGCCTGACACCAGATCTACATCAGTGTGTGGGACCTACCAGGGTCAGAAACAGCTAAAACACAACCAGGCATCAGCAGATGTGCCAACATGCAATGAAGATGTTCATTACTGATTTGGGGAGACACTCAAAATTATCCTAATTAAGTCAATCAGCATCACTTAATGATCCAGCATCTACTACACCACAGCCAACAAAGCAGGAGCTGGACAGAATAACTCAGGTAGAAAAAAACCACTGGAGCTATCACTGAAATCAGGTAAAGTTTCAAAAATAGGTTATGGTTTAGTTTACTCTGACAGTTTGCTTCTGTTTACTCAAATTGTTCAGTTCTGAGTACTCCAGCAAAAAGTAAGAAACTGAAAAAGCAGAATAACTAGTTTCTATGAAAGAGAAAACACAAAAGGACTAGTCAAGTATTTGCTCTTCTCTGCTACATGTGAGACAGCAATAAACAGTTCAATACCCTAAACAAGAAATGTACTTTATGTTGAAAGTAGGCATTCTGTAAACAGTAAATTAGATACTAATTAGTGATTTAAAAGTGTACTAAAATGAAAGCATTTAGGTATTAGTTTTATTCTATTTTATATTTACATAATATACAAAAGCTATAAACATATATACAAAGCTATCAACATTTTTATTATGATGTGCACATTCTTTTAAAGTGTAAATGTGATGCGTAAACATCATATATTCTTACATACCTAGAAAATTATACTGATCTCCTAATATGAAACCTGCTCTATTAAGAGCCAAAGAAGAACGTATTATTCGGACTAGAAGATAGAAAAATTCTTATTTTTGCAATAATATTTTTGCTTTTATAGAGCAAACACTCTGATGCAAGACTGTACATTGTCTAATGTGCAGTAGCACCAGGCCCCATATCCCCAGCAAGTACTGGCAGAGGAGAGGGACAGGCAGTTATTGCCCTTTTGTGCTGCTGTTACCACAATTACAATTTGCAGATACCACAAAAAAACCCCACTGTCTCCTTTGTGGTCCCAAAGCACCCAAACAACAATGAATGCTCAATGTCCAACTGAAGATGGTTGCCAACAAAACCAAAAGCAGCATCCAGTCTTAAACCATCTCTAAATGATGCAGTAAAAACAAAACATCCTTGTTTACAAAATTAAATACATGCAAGTAATACATAATGACCACCTATGCCTGCCTCTACAGACTTATAATGAGGAGCAAGGGAGCTGCTGGAGCTGCTCACAACCTCGTACAGTGGAGCTGGAATGTTCTACAAGCTCCATCACACCAAAACACCATCTGCAGCTGTCAGGATAAACTCTCAGTAGGAAACTGATATTGTTCATTGCTTAGGCAACAGCTACAACCAAAGAAGCTCATAAAGATTCAGTTCTCTGTTTCAAGGACAGAGTTCTATTAATGTTCAGTCATGCAGCCCTGTTCTCATTTATTTTAACAAGCGTTAGAGGAATGAAAAAAAATGAGACAGCAGAGCAATTAATAAAAATACCCCTTCGTTTAAAGAAAAATCCTTGTCACCCAGAGACTGAGAGCATAGGGTTGTCCAAGTAGCACACTGGAAGGACAGAAAATCTTAGGGGGTGACAGGTCTGCCAAAAAAAAATCACATTGCCTCTTAGGTAAATGCAATAAAAATAGGAGAGCTTCAACAGCAGGAAGGCAAAAGCTTCACACACAGAGAGAGGTCCCATGAAAATTACAATAATGTCCATAGCAAAGGTGGCACCTGGAAGTGGTTCAATCAGTGCAAGAATTTAAATCACTAAAACATAAAAAGCTACACATTTTTACAGCACTGCAACTTGGAAAAAATAACAGCTAACAGACAAGCAAAATCCAGCTAATAAATATTCCCCACGCCTCCCAGAAAACAGCTGCTCTGAAGCTAACCAGGAATCAAAATGCTTTTGCTTACAGCAAGAGCTAAAATCCAAAAAATTCTACATACCCACCCACTAGAAAACTGTGTGGAGTACGGTTCAATTACAAGGTAAGAAATAAATGCCCCAATAATACATATTGAGTAGATGCATATTTTAACATCAATGAAGAAATAATGTAAACAAAAAATTAAACAAAGAAACAATTCCAGCACTACCAATCTCTTTTGCTGCATGGAGCACCCAATGTCTTCTCCAGTATCTCCTCTTCTGTTCCATTTTAGAAGGAATAAAACCAAGCAACAGCTCCCTAAAGCTTGGGTAAATATACTTGGAAACACACAGAAAATGCAAAGTATGCCAGCAAGTTTGGCCTACCCTATCTCACTAGCTGTAGGACTCAAAGGAATTACACACTGAATGCAAAATATTTTTGAAATAAATGTATCTGAGTTTATCAGGAGCTCTACAGATTTGCTCATTGTGAACATTTTAATGAAAGGAATTAGAGAAACTGCCTTTCAGTTCCTACCAGCCAAAGCTGCATCCTCATCGCTTTCTGATCCATATTGCAATGCCATGGTTATTGCTGATAAACGATCCCCTTGGGCTGATCTTTTGTTACTATGAAAGAGAAAAAGTAAAGAAGTTTAAGAGATGAAAAATTAAAAAAGAGGAAATTAAAATTTAAAAAAAAGAGAAAGGGTTATCTCATTAACCATTAACAGTCACCCAGAGTGTGTGAGCAAACAAGTGAAGCTCATGACTCCATAAGCAGGAACACAGCCGTGATTAAAGAAGGCTGGAGCCTTCAACAGGAGAAATTCTTACCAAGACATGAGTCTGCCTTTATTTTATGAGCTGGTCCATCCAACAGTCAGAAAACTGAGCTCCAGTCTCCTACCTCCTGTCCTATTTTGTATACTTAAGTATTTGATTAATTGCAAGAGAAGGGGAACAACAAGAAGTCTCTCCCAATTAATAACTTTGTTATTTGATCCTGTTTTACTGGGATTTGTCTACAGGAAGGAATTCAACACACTAAAAACTGTATATTCTATCTCCTCCCATTCCCTCATCCCCACCTCTGGCATTTTCAGCACACACAGTGCCTGCACATGAAGCGGCCTCCTATGCTTCTTAGGTGGAGAAAACTGGCATCCACACTGCTCTCACCAAGACTTCCTCAGCATCCCTCTCTTTTGTCCCAAACGTGGGGCACAGTATTTCATACCACACTATATAAGCTATGCCTGACATCCTCTGCCTTTTTACAAGATCAGCTCTTCAGGCACCTCCAGAAACAGGCTCAGCCTTGTCCTGCAGGAGCCAAGTGAAGTCTGGGAAAAATCAGATGGGCTGAGGGCATGCCTGGGCCCTGCACTCTCCTATACATCCTTTCCTGCCTTTTGATATAAACACACAGATATCATTTCCTTAATGTGTGGGCCATCCCTCTAAAACATCCACTGAGTTCCTTTAGTGCATGACTCCGGGTTCCATTTGTCCCTGCAGTCCTCCAGGGCAGCAGTGCTGGTGTGTGGTGCTGGGCTGTTGTCTGATGAAGCCACTTCTGGTTCTGTCCTCACCTCTTTTCACCAAAAAACCTTTATTCCCCTGGGTCATTTTTATTGCAATACCACTGACAGGGTGTGCAATCCACACCTGGATTATGAGCACATCCATTTGTAGCACCTCTTCCCTGGTGGCCTGAGGTGCCACGGGCCCCCTGGAGCTGTGATTCACCTTCCCACTGCCAGTGCAGATCCACTTGAGCCACTCCAGCCTCAGCATCCTGAGCCAGCCCTGGCTGCTCTGCTGTTGTTCAGTGGCCCAGCTCTTGTGCCCAAGAGCATTTTCACAACCAGGTTCTCTACCTGAGCAGCACATTCCAGCCACAGCTGAGCAGCCCAGGTGGCTTCATCCCTGTGCCACCGTGTCAGCTGCTGTAGCCACCCCCACCATCCATCAGCCACACCCTTCTCAATCAGCAACAACTACAGTATCAGTGTGTTACCAGCATTCATCTCATCCTAATCCAAAAGCCAGCACCACAGCAGGTACGAGGAAGAAAATCAAACAAAATTTACCATTTCTATATGATGACAACCCAGCTTTTCCTCCAAGGGCACAATTTACTTACCGATAATATTTGTTAGAAGAATTTCTCTCATCCCCAACACTGCCTTTACCCTGTGAGGAAGGACCTGTCAGCTTGGAAGCAGCCAAATTTGATGCAGTCCTTAAGGCAGGAGAGGCAAGCCAAGGAAAGGGGGAGGAAAAAAAACAGGCCCACCTTAAACCCATGAAAAGACGCAGCAAGTAAAAAGCTTTTTACAGAATCACTTTGATAGATCAGCCAAAAGGTTCAGAGACAGATGTTTGGAAGATAAAAGATAAGTAATACTGAGATCCTTTCAGTGCTCCAGCATTTATGTGGATTTTGTTTATAAAGTCAGAGGAAAGTAACGTTTAGCTCAAGCATTGATAGCTGTACACACAGCTCAGCCTAAATAGCAGTGAAAGCAGCCAGCAAAATGTTCCTTAGCATCCAGATAAAGCCAATCATACAGGTCCAGTCATGTTTTATCAACACTTAAAGTCACTGTCAGGTTGGTTGACAGTGCCTCTTGTCAAGCAATTCAATTTTGCCACTTTAAGGGAGGACAGTTAAATGCACCCACAAAGAGCAGTTTAGTATGGCAAAGGAGACAATGAGCTCTGCAATAAAAACCATGATTTTTGACACAGGGGCAACATATAAAGCTTAGGTTAGTAGCATTATGATGATTTGAGTTTGAGCCACCAATGACAAAGAACAGATGTAAATTCAGAAGAAAAATACAGAAAACGCACTTGAAGTGAACTTATGAGAGAAATTTACCCAAAACAACAATAGGTAAAAAACTCCCCTTTAAGATAATCAAACATTGAGGAATTTAAATAAAAATAATGATTCTATGAAGCAGATTCTTGAGAAACAAACAAACAAACAAACAAAAAAGAATAATGGTTCAATAGAAAAAGCGACCAGTGAAAGACACAATAGGAGGTGAAAGGTTTGAGGTTTGGTTTTCATGACACTCCTTCTCTTATCTCAATTTTTTCTGCATTCAGCCCAATATTATTGTAGCCTGCTCCAGGCTTTATTTTTTTTCCCCCCAAGTTAGAGAAACAAAGAAGGGAGCTGTCAAGGATTCTGACAGATGACTTCAGGATTTGAAGGTCTGTTGAGAACACAATACACAAGAGAACATCTAGAATAAGGCAGCTGAGAAGTGGAAATGGGTTGGCAGTGCAAGAGAGGAATTCAGCTAACAAATATCAGTGTGATTTATCTGTCATCCCTTCTTACACAATCAGTTTTATTTTAAAGAAAAACCCTTGAGCCTCAGAAATAAATATAACACACACCCTGACATCCTGAGCTTCATCAGTGGCCAACACAGTGAGAAAAATAAAATACAATCACAATTTAAATAGAAAACCTCTGTGCTTCTGTGTAGTTCTAGTTACTGCAAAGCAAACACATATGGATGTTCAGGGTCTGTAGAATCAAAGTCTTCTGGCACTACACATACTTTTACAAAGGAAAATTATTCACCTATGTGTCAGGAATTACTCCTTAAAAAGTATTTCTGCTTTTCATTTTTATATACCCCAACAATGATTCACCCAACCACAGGAAGGATGCTGATGCTGAATGAAGCAACCAGAAAAACCACTTCTCAAAACACCAAGCAGTAAAAATCAACCAGGCAAATTCCACTTCTTTCACACAATAATCCTAAGCAACACTGTTAATACTGACACCATATACACAGAAAAAAATTAAACTACCTTTTAAATAAATAAGGCAGTGACTGTTTCTAGTTGTACCATACAAACCTTTGCAGGAAATTACAACAGTGGTTTCCCAGCATCAAATACCAGTAAACAGCTCTAATATATAAAGAGATTCCACCTTGTAAGAGTTTCCCAACTCCTTGAATGGCTTGCAGGACATTGCTTATTTTCTTTTGGGATAAATGACATAGCTTACATTGGCAAATAATATCTGAACCTACTTTTGAGTGTTACTCACAAGTAAAATGTTTATATGAGAAGAAATTTAATTGCATTTCAGTTAAGAAACATTTATAATGACTGCATCACTTCTCTGTACACTATGGATTTTCACAGGAACAAAATGCTGTTTCCTAAGTAAAATCATTCCATGAAACAAACAGAGCTATCAACTCTCATCAAGTGTTTTACACCTGCATATTGAGGGCCAAATCTCTGCTTCAGTGATTAATAAATCCAGATCTTCAGGTTCCTGTGCCTATTTTCACAGCTAAAATTGCTTTTCAAACAAGAGTGAACTTCCCCCTAAGTATCTTTTGCCCAAGGTTCTGTTCCTATGTTTCTGCCCCTGCCTGTGAGCCCTTTGGTTTCAGTCCCCAACAAGGCTCAAGAATATCCAGCACTTTTCAATGAAACAAAGCATCTTGTTCCTCACTATTCATTTTCTGTTATTAACTTATAAACACGAGGTGGAAGTTGGTTATAACTTATTAAAGATCCACTGACACTATTTTTCATAATCAAGTAGATCACAAAAATATTTCACCACACAAGTATTTCAATGAAAAAAGCTTTCTTTCAAAAACTATTTTAACCAATGTACAACTTTTAGAACAACACTAATCTCAATTTTCAAGCCATTATTTCCCACTTTACTCTCCACAGCACAATTAAGGGAATGTCAATAGAGGTTTTTATATGAGATTATAGAAAGAGCTCCATTTGCAGTACCTGATTCGAAGACTTGACTTGGCCAACTCACTGTGTTCAATTTCAGCCTTTTTCATATTAAATATCTTTTTAATCGCATTTGCATCCTGTAAATTAAAAGGGGTTTTTTTTGTTTAATGTTGAAAGTGAGTAATACTGTAATCAGATATAGCCAGCTATCTAAAACAAAAATTAAGGGTTTTTTACATTTAGATATAAAACAATTTGGCATGAGAAATGAAGCATGGAACAAAGTCTGCCTGAAATACTCCCACTCAGTATTTTTACAGTGGCCTGAAAAAACCGAATAGAAAACCTGAGCAGCTTCAAGCTCATTTTTTGTCATTTTTATACCCCAATTCTACTAAATGCAATATAAAAAAAACCAAAACCACTAAAAGCTATTTAAAAAAAATGCAAACAGGGTACTGAGAGCTTTATGCTCAAGACCTATTTAAGGATCAACCAGCACAGAAAGTAGTCAAGCAAATCTGAACTCAAATCACACTATGAAAAACTGAAACTAACCTTGAATACTTGGGATCCAGGCTCATTGTACGTTTTGGCATTCTTTGCCAGAAGATCTATGTCCTTGGCCATGGCATGAATGCTTTTGTAAGTTCCATTCTACACAACAAGAAGCAGAACTGGTTAAAGTGGCAACCTTAAGACAGCATGAGAACTAAGCCCATAGTGAAAAGCAAAGGAATTCATATTCAATAAAGGGAATGTTCATAGAAAAACAACTTATTTGTAAAGACAACAGATAAGTATCTGGAAAAAGTCATCAGACAAAGACAGTAACATACATATATGCTAAGTCTTTAAAAAGCTCATGAATGCTAAGATTGAAAAAATACTTAATAGATAATATCATCTTTATTTTGAAGAGTTCTGACGAAATGCTGTCTTAACTTTATTCTGTAGTTCAATCAGTCTATGTCCCATCCCTCCCTACTATACAAAATGCTACAATTACAGAACAATATTTCAAATTACTGGAGAAGCAAGATGAAAAATGCATCAGTACAAAACATCTATTTATAGCACTAGAACAGAAGTAGGTGATGATAATGCACAGCCCAGCCTCAGCATTCCAATGTTTTACATGAGCAGCACTTGTCAAGGAACTGCTTTAAGCCATTAAACATCAAGGAACCTGAGATACTCTGGCTCAAAGCCAGCACTCCACAGCTCACAGTGCTTCATCTTCCACACAGCCACTTCTGCAGCACTAACCCAGCACAGAACATTGAATCACCACAGTCTGCAGGTTTTTAAATAGCAGGGGGAAAACACAATGCCTTTCCTGCCACCATAAATCCTGACTTCTAACAATTCTGGAATGCTTACTGTTAAAAAAGGCTGTACCTTGACACATTAATATGTTCATACCTGTATCCTTTGGGCAATAGTTTTAAGATCTATGGGTTCCTTTATTATTGCATAATAATCTGGATATTGCTGGAAAACAGAAATAATTTATGTATTACTATAAACAGTAACAAAGCTTTTGTTCTAACAGCTAACAAAACAAGCCATTAAATGAATTGAAGATAAGAACAAGTGTAAGCCTCAAAATATGGCACTAGGCTTCAACTTGGACAAGCAAGGTCATAAGGCAGATACCAGGAATTATAATTCACCAATAAACTGACATAAGGGACCAGTTCTGATTGAAAATCAAATCCAAGGTGATGGTTTTCAGAATATTTATTCTGCTGGTTAAAACTTTCACCATAAAAACAGAACAGCACTGTACTGAAACAGAGTAGTAAACACAGGTGGAGTTTGCCACTGATGAGGCAGAAACAAAGAACTGCACCCTGAGCATGGCATCATAGCCTGTAACATCAGTTACAGAAATGTCCAGGCTTCCAACTTAGAACACAGCCTACATTAGGAAAATACTCACCACTTTAGAAGGAAGTTTCTGAAACAGTTCACTTATGAGTCGTCCTGAGGGGTTTGTGGCAACAGCTACAGCTTCAAGAAGCTGTTCCAGAATTTCCTTCAGGTAACCTGGAGATGACTAATGTAGGAAACAAAATTATCAGAAGTTTTAATAGCAGCCAGAGTGGAGTGCTTCAAGCTTCACCAAAATTTAGGAATTTACACTTAAAAGGCAGAAAAAAATCAGCTACAAAATACAGATGCAACTTTTGAAGACAATATTGTTTATGTAGGTAAAGGTACACTAAAACCTCAAATTTCAGCTTTTCACTGCACACTGTCAGACACAAATCGCAGTTACTGAAAATGTGCATCCCAACATCACAAAAACCAGGCTAGCCCAAATTTCCTCTCATAACAGTTCATAACAATTTTCTCTCACTCCAGGAACAGCTGCACTGACTGAATGGGGCACTTGCTGAAAACTGATGTCATTAGACACAAATCTTGCTTGGACTAAACCTCAGTGTTGGCATGAATTCAGTAACACTTCATATCATTCCAACTGAACTAGAACCATGCTTTACCCATACCAGAAACCCTCACAGCTTTTTTTTGCTAGGCAAAAGTGAAACACACTTACAGTGCTGTGAAGTGATTAACTAATAAACTTGTGTAAGAAATACCCTTTGGGGCATAATTTAACAATGAAAATATTACTCAATTTTCACCCTCTCAGAGTCAGCTGACAGCCACAGTTACAGACTCCCCCTTCTACAGGTGTCTTGCCCACACTTACTAATTCAGAATTTGCTTGATTGTCATGTCCTTCCTCATCATCATCGTCCTCCTCAGCATCACCTTTCTGAACAAATTCATTTTTTGTGCGCAAATACAGCTCCCATAGTTTGCAGGCAGCTTTATATTCAGGAGAATCTGGCTGCAAAAACAAATCAAACATTCCAGTCAAAATTCAGGGCATTCTCATCTGGGGGAAATTTGTAAGTTACCAGCTGGAAGTTATTAAATACATTAAAGTAATAGAAAAGTTGAATTGGGAATTTCCTGCTTTATTTGTTCTTTGACAGAAGAGTTAAGAACCACAATAAGCATTAGAAAATATAACCTGTATCATTCAAAAGCATCCAAGTCTTTCAGAAAACTTAGCAAGAAAATTAGCTGGGTTGAGGCTTGGACAAGCCAACTAGATGAACCTGGAGAAATCACTGGGTTTTGCTGAAGTACACCACCAGCATTTAAAACAGACTAAATTTCAGTATGCCAGAAATCTGATTTAAGCCAATACTGCTGTCATTGCACAGCACTTGAGAATTAACTTCTATAGAAGAATGCCAATAAATATGTTTGAAAGTACTGCATGGTTTACACTCAGCATTAACTGGGAAATTCCAAAGAACCTGAGGACATCCTACCACCTGGGTACCCATCTAGATACATCTTTTAGAAGAGGCAGAAGCATTAGTTAGAAAATTAACTTTTAAAAATACAGAGCCAGTAGTGGCAGACAAGCACATGCCTATTAACACTACCCAGAATAAAGACAGCTTTTCCAGCCATATATTTTTCCTTCCCTTTCCTCTGTCATTTAGGCTCTATTTCAGGTACTCCTGCTGATAATGTCACCTTATTACTGCTGATTGCACTCTTACTTCACTCTCTCAACCTCTGACAGCTTGTAATATAAATGAGAAACCAACATGAGAACTGTTCCTTATCTTGCCTTATTAGGCTTAAATATTCTCAGCACATCAGACCAGATGTTGCTTATGAAGAGCAGATTTTTAAAGGGTACCCTGCTCCACAAATCTGCTTCCTTCTGTATTAATGCAAGATGCTCAGGAGTGAGAGACGTGACCAGAAATACAAAAACACCCAAAGGCTGCTGCTCTGCTGGAGCACTGCCAATAAAACATCTGCTGGAATAAAGACCTTGACAATCAATCACTGTCCCTGGTTTGTCCATGCCATGGAGCTGCCTGGGAAAGGTAAAAGGTGAAAAGAAGAGGTTAAGTTTGTGTGCCACACCTCCAGCTCACAGCTCCATAATTCTCTGGAAATGCCAACATTCCTACATCCTGGAATAATCAATACCTATTTTTAGTCTAACGCAAGATCTCTATGACACAGTCAAATTTTGAGCCCATAATTCTATAGACAAAGGCAGCACACATTCTTGTAAAACCCCAATCATTATTTCCTGCCATCAAGTCCTTTTTGCCTCATGTTAAACCCATTAATGTTGAGGTTTTCACACTGAGTGCCTTGCAAAGCTCCAGGAGTACAAAATGGATTTGGAAATCTTTGTACTTTTCCCCCTGGAAGCAGAATGTGCAAATGCATTAACCCATAAATCTGACTGTTTTCAAGAAGCTACCACACACACAAGTAAAACAAACACTGCCTTTCTGGATGTCACCTGGCCACCCCAGCTGGGTTATTCAGAGAGCATTCATTTGGATCATCTCCAAAGTCAAAGATATGTGAAATGCAAGATTAGCAGGTTTAGATTTGCTGTATCATCTCATTCACCACATACAATTTCACTGGTTTATGGGTTTAACATAGCCTTTCATTAAACATAATTAATCCAATTTTTTTCTCCATTTCCTTGTGAAAACTGCAACAAAACCCATTAATATCCATAATAAAACACACCCAGTTTGGGGGAATTGCCATGGGGGTTGTCTTGATGACATTACATTCATATCTATCATCACTGACCATGACAGTCAATGTGCCTTTTTTTCATTTTATTAAGTGGTAAATGGAAGAGGAAGATTCAACACTCCTACCATAAGCTTGCTGTTAGCATAAACATTTACTTCTGGGAGGAAAAAAAAAAAAAAAAAGAAATCTTTCTCCATTTCAAAGGGTTGCACAGAGGGTGCTGTAAAATGAGAAACTGACAGAGGAATATTTTTCTCAGTTTATATCTCCATTTTTGCTTTTGATCTCCTTTGGAAAACTACATGAAGATCATCCCCACATTATTTTACAATTTTCCACATAAAAATTGCTATAGTAGGACATTTTAGAAAGATACACTCAACATTATGGAAATATATGCAAATAACTGCAATATGTGCTGTTCTCTTACCAATAATACTTCGTGCTAAAGTGAAGAGGTTTTGGCCAAACCAAGGCAGAATTTGAACATCTCTATTCCTTTTACAATGGATTTGAGCCTTTACATGTAGTTTGCTCACCTTATAGTAAGCCTTTGCATTGTTAAAGAGAAGCTGGAAATCAGCAGTCAGCACATTCACGTCATCATATTCCTCCATCTTCAGCTTTTGTTGGATTTTCATTAAATCAATTGGCTGAGAAACCACTTCATAATAATCTGGCTGATTTCTGTTGCAATGGCAGAAACAGGCATCATATTCCAAGCAGTAAAACCCAAACCACAGCACTAAAGCTTGTGCATGTTTATGACTAAATAAACCAAAGAAAGTTCCAATACATTTTTGTTACAGCTAAAAGATCTGGACAGTGCTCTATCAGTCAGCTCACTTCATGTATGTTCTGTTACTGTTCTGAATTTTCTGAATTTAAGAGAAAATTACTCTTACTTAGCTACTGCATTTCCAAGGGTGACTTCTATTAACCTTCCCAAGCTGTGTCCTTAGTGTTATATCCCATCACTTATAAAGAATATCTTATAATCAAAGGCATGGATGCTTTAGGCAGGTGTCACAAGAAACATTTTAAATTAATTCAGTGTATCCTTTTTTTTTTCCCTGAAAAAGAGCACCAATGTAAGCATGTCCCATTGAATAATTACATCAAACCCTTGGGTCAAACACTGATGTGAAACAATGACAAATGTAGCTTAGATTTTTCACAAATTATTGCTGAAGTATTTATCAATTTCCACTTCTCCCTGATTAAATCTCAGGTTCAGGGTTTAACCAGACCTGTGGCCTTACCTTCTCTTGGGTGCCCTGATGAAGAGCTCACAAAGGAGCCTGCCCTGCTCATCTTTGTAGTCTCTGATGGTGTTGTAGAGCTCATGGCAGACAGCAATCTGAAAGGCAAGAACAACGAAATAAGGAAAAGGGAGAGAATTTTAAGGAGGTAACAAACAAAAACCTCCTTACAAAGGGAAGGACAAGCTGCCAATCCACAGAATGCCCTAAAGCAGAACTGAGAAGCAATTGGAGCACCTCACACTTTAGCAGGATACCTGGCAAGCATGCCAGGTACTGCAGGATTTCCATTCATTTTTTGAACCCAGGGAGCTTTATTTCAATGCTAATTTTAAGTAAAACACCCAAAATGTAAATTAATTCAGTGCAATTCTCTCCAAGTTACAGGCATCTACAATACCAACAGGGGTTCTTCTGCCCTGCAGTTAATTAACATTAGACTGCTCATGCAAAGGCATAGCAGAGGCATTGTACACTTCAGCAACCACTGCCTGTGCCATTCCCCACTCAGCCCTCTGCATTTGCTGTGCAGACACAGCTCTCAACTTCTGCACATTATGATTTCAGCTCATTCTCCAATGTCCTTCCATCTGCTAAAATCATCAGCAAAAAGAGAAAAGCAGCAAAAACAAAACAGCAAAGAAAAATAGGAAAGTGGTGAGCCAGGACCAAGCCAAAGCTGAATGAAGTCCCAAACAAAGTTCAGCCAAGGCAGGAACAGATTCAGGACCAGTGTACATGTGCTACATATGGTCATTAAATTTACAGTCCAGCATATTCCACTCAGGGACACAGTATCCCCAAGAAAAAAGGTGCAATTAGTAAGAAGGTACTAACAGGATCTACAGTTGGGAGATTGGAAAGTCTCCTCCTCTTCCTGCTTGGGCCTGGAATGTTGGTGGAGTGATGGGCATCATCGAAGTCTCCGCCGCTGACGCTGCTGGAAGGAGAGGTAGCTCTTCGCCTCTTGGAACCCATGGAATCCAACTTCTTCTATAATGAACAGAAACATCCTTAAAACCCTGGCCTTGCCTCCAAACCCTCTGCTGAGAGCTACCTACAGAGCCAGCAAAGCTTCTGGTGATATATTTGCCAAATGCTACAGGTCAGGTACGCCATTTCTGTAAACGCCAACTTTGTGGAAATTCCCAAGAGTAGAGGGAAATCAAAATGCTCCTACAGTTCTACAGTCACCAATGACAGCAAGGCCAGAAACCCCCAAGCTCACACTGATAGAGGTGAATTTAGCAGCTCTTTGTAGAATATATTCTTAAACTCTCTACATTTTCATACCCCATCCCATGCATGACAAGTAAGCAAGAACCACTGTTTTTGACAAAAAAGCTGTACAGAGACACATGCTCAGTTCTGGTGTAAAAACACTTCATTCCATGTCAAACTAAAAAAACACGAAAAACAGACCAACAAAGAAAAAACCAACCAACCAAAAGAAATTACAAATGAAAAGGGCCACAGAATACCTTGTGTTATTCAAGTGAAAAAAAAGGTCTGGATCACCGTGGGACCTCCCACTCCCACTTTATGTGTGGGATGAATGGCTCAACCATGGAGAAGCAGAAAAAGCCCCCTCCTCTTTTGACCATAGTTTTGCATTTACCAACACAAGCAGTGACAAATTAATAACCACCCTCCAACAACTATGATAATTTATGGAACAAGTTGTTGGCTCTTTCCCAACTTCCAGTAACAGCATCAGAAAAGTATCTTTATTTGTGGCTATCTCAAAGGCTGAGGACAGAAGAGATGCATCTATCCCAGCCTATCCCCATCTTCCAACCAAATCCAGGAATTTCTTTTAGGAGGCACTCAGGTGATTGACAAGGTATGGCAGCACAACGTAACTGCATTAAAACATTTTTATTAGAGACAGATAACTTCAGGCACACACACGAGATGAAAAAGGTAAGAATAATTAACAGTTAGGAAAAAGAAAAGCAAAAAGCCAAGGCAGAGGGATGGAGATACAATCAATAATTTACCAGATTTACCAGAGTAGAACCAGCACCTCGAAAAGCCAATCTCCTCATAGTGTCTGATGGGCAAGCACAGATACTGCAAGAAGGGGACACTCTAAGAGTGGCAAACCACTAATGGTGTTAGTACAGCCACAGCTGGAAGACAAGAAAAGGGAAGAGAGAGGGAAGAAAATTCAGAGTAGGTAGATAAAGAATAAAATCAAAGAATAAAGAGGATAATTACAGTGACAGAGAAAAAAGCAAGAAACAGAAGGCAACTTTTTTTAGCCCAGCAGAAACTCTATGAAGTAATTTTGTACACAGAATGCTAGACACTTCTGTCATTGTCACAGTAAAAATACATTTCTCTTTCATTCCTGAATATGCATTACAGATTTCACAGCCACTTGCTAGAGAATGATTCATCAAGCAGAGCAGAAAGTAAACAGAAGTGATACCTGACCTGAGAGTACAAACCAGAAAGCTGTAAAAGCTACAGAATGCAAAGCAGTACAGTGCTTATAACAACACAATCTTAAGGTCAACAAACACTTAATAAACTCTGAGATGATGCACCTCCATCATTCTTTAGAGTGGATTTTTATACTCAAAAGTAAGCAATAAGTATGCATACACTAAAAAAATCACTTTCAATTTCCAAGCAGTTTCCAAGTCAGATTATTGTCACAGAAATTCCATGTGAAATGTACAGAACCATTTTATGGCAAAGTGTTTGCTTCTGTGTAGTTCTTCCACTCCTGCCTTTAATCAAGGCCCAGAGAGATTCTTCTCCTGTTCAGCACTCTGAACATTTTCATAACACAGACATGCAGAGAAGCTCTGTGGTTTATCAGCAGGCAATTCATTTTGGGAGCTGACAACAGCCTCACGCTTTGGCACTGCCTCCAGCTTCTATCTGAGGGCTACAGTCTGGAGTGGCTCCACCAGGCATATGCTGGGAAACACAAGCCCTTGGTTGTGCAAGAAAGGCAGCAGGGACTAGCAGAATCAATAATTCTGCTTAACCAGGAACCCAAGAGTGCACTCAGTCCAGTCCCATCCTGAAATAAAGATCTGGGAACCTCCCAACCAGCACCTGCCTGCAAACTGCCCAGCACCTGCTCCATGGCCACTGTCCGAGGCACAATGCTGTGGCTCTCAGCCATACTCTGACACTGCTGGGATCAAGGCACCCTCACCACTGATACACAGCCTCCAAAAGACATTTTCCTCCTCTAATAACCATGCAAAACACGTAACAGTCTGGACAACATCACGAACACCCAGTGAGAGACCTGCTGATGTAAAACTCTCACTGCTTTCAGTCTCACTTTTGAGGCTCCAAAATACAAACTTCCCTCTAAATTGCCACACTCCTAAGCACAGAGAATCCAGCTGTGCACAGAAACCCAGTTTTACTGAAGAACCTCTCTCTCAGAGTTTCTTCTGCGGTTGCACTGCTGGCTCACCAGTCACACCAAGAATCTCCACTGCCACCAATGAGCCACCCCCAATGCAACAGGAGTTGAGCATCTCCTCGGTAATTCCCCCATCAGCCATGGAAATGTCACAAAACCACGGCAAGAAATGTTTTCTGTATACAGAAATTCACATGTACACACAACGGGGGAAGGTTGTCTCTCGCCAAAGCTGCACAGAAGGACCACAAGTGTCACTCACTCCAAGCTCCCGACACGAACAGGTTTTACACACACACATGGGACACAATACACTCAAAATGAAACAATGCACTCCAGCACACGGTTCGTTTTCTGCCTGAAGGCAGAGGAGAGCTAAAAACCAGTAGATATCACGGGTAGTACTCATTGCTACCAGGCTCTCCCACGTTTCACCAGAAACACGGTAAATTTAGCAAAGGGAACAAGGGAGGGAAACGCAGCCAGAATTTCCCCCGGTTACCGATCCCACTGAAAGCTGCTACGGGATGGCAAGAGGGAGCTGACAGCAACCAGGCACAGTAAAAGGGCAAAGCTGGCGAAAAAGCGAGAGGCACAACGCATCCATCGTTTTATCAACACCGGGATAACAACAAAGACACCGAATCCGTGACTGCCCCGGAGCCTTGCCCGGGAGCTGAGGCGCTATCCCCGGCAGGACACAAAGAGAACCCGGGTCCGGCACCGGGCGGGCAGGAGCGTGTCCCGGGCCCGCCCGCGCTGCCGCCACAGCGGGCAGGAGCCGCGGCTGTCCCGGGCCCGCCCCGGGAGCGGCCGGTGGCACCCGCGGGCCCGGCCCGGCCCGGCCCGGCCAATTCGGCGGGAACAGCGGCTGAGGCGCACCCAGGCACCG
>VWZP01000054.1:100956-115909 GCA_013396995.1 Dicaeum eximium | reverse complement strand
GGGGGTGGCGGCAAGCGAGCGGCTGCGATGGAGGACGCGGGAATCGAGGAGGGGGGCTCGGGGGAACGGCGGCGGCGGGAGCTCGGTGGCGGGGATGCGCGTGTCGGTGCGCGGCGCTGACGGGCGCGGTGCGTTGTAGAGCTGAGGAAGGCGAGCAAGAGGCTGAGCTGCCACAAACGCTACAAGATCCAGAAGAAGGTGAGGCCCGGCCCCGGCGCTGCGTTTGGCGGGTTTGGGGCCGCCGCGGTGAAGGGTTTGGCCTTAGACTGAGCAAATTCTCTTGTGCCTGCTTCAGATCAGAGAACACCACCGAAAAGTCCGGAAGGAGGCCAAGAAACGCGGACACAAAAAGCCCAAGAAGGACCCCGGAATTCCCAATGCTGCGCCGTTTAAGGAAGAGCTGCTGCGGGAAGCGCAGCAAAGGAAGCAAAGGGTAAAACCCAGTTTGGGTAAAGAGGACAAGAACTGAGACCGTCCTTTTCTTTAAGGAAGCTTTGTGTGCATAAATCTGAGCTCAGGAGCAGTTATGGCAGATGGGCCCGGTAGACTCATGCTTTGGAAAAATGATATATTTATTTCCTGCCTTGTACAGCGTGCAGTGATTTGCTCTTTTGTTTTTACCTTTGTTTCCTCATTGTGCGTGTGAACGTGCTGGAAGTGCCATCTCTAATGCAGTCAGAATTCCCCGTGGTGCTGGGATACAGAAGTGTCCCATCGGAGTGCTGGGAGTTAAATCGTGGCATGATGTGATTACACAGAAAACAGGGATCTGCTGGCTGCAGTGGGGACTAGTGTGACATTTGTCAGCTGTAGTGGTGGCTGCAGAGCTGCTCTTTTGGGATCAGGCTAATGGATGGCTGCCTCTGGTAGGATGTAAAAAAAAAGAGTCACTTGGACAGCCAGGACTTCTAACTGAGCTGGCTCAGGAGCTTGGGTCAGGAATGGGGAGAAAGAACATTCTTCCTTAGTGCCTTCAAAGATGTTTATCTGGCATGGGTTTTTGTTTGCAATCAGCTTGAAGAACTGAAACAAAAGCAGAAGCTCAACAGACAGAAAGAACATGAAAAGAAGAGGAAGCTGGAAGCTAAAAAGAATGCAGCCACAATCAAGGAGACAGCAGAGGGAAAGGTAGAGGTCCTGAATGATTTTGATTCTTTGAACCTGTAGAAGTCATCCTAAAACTGCACCTTCCCAAACAGCATGTTACATGTTACATTTTCATGCTGAATCTGCACACAAGTATTGGACACTAATTCTAATTTAAATAATTTCCTTTTGGTTTTATTTGCTTTAGGAATCCTCTGGCAAATCTAAAGGAAAGACTAAAAAGCCACTGAATAAAAATTCTAAGAAATCATTCTGCAGGGAGCTTATGAAGGTGAAATACTTTGACTATTTTTATATCATTTGATGAGAGTCAGCAATAAAACTGCCTGTTATTTTCCTTTTTTTTTTATTACTGTTCAGAACACAAAGTTTGTCTGTGATAAACTACAACACTGAAGTCAGGGCTTTTACAACAGAAAGTGTTTACAACTATTTTTTGGAAGCCACAGCTATACCAGAGTTATCATCTGGTCTGTGATGTCTTACTTGAGTCTTGTCTTTTTTCTGACCCAGGTGCTCGAGGCCTCAGATGTGGTTCTGGAGGTTTTGGATGCCAGAGATCCAATGGGCTGCAGGTGTCCTCAGCTGGAGCAAGCTGTCACTTGCTCTGGAGGGAACAAAAAGCTGCTGCTGGTTCTGAACAAAATTGGTAAGAAACACAGGTTTTCTCAAAATGTTACTGCCACTGTGGTTTTGTGGTAGGTGAGCTGTGAAGATTTTAAAGGAATCTGAGATTCCATTGAAGACATAAGATCCAACTCTGAGCTCACTAAAAAGGCTGGAAATTACCAAGTTACCAGCAGCTAAATAAAGAAAATAAAATACTAAGAGCAACAACAAGAGCAAAGGGAGCTTTGTGGTAGAGTAGCCTTTGCAAAGATTGTGGCATAATCCTTCACAGAACATCATTCTGTACCATACAAAGTCTTCTAGCAAGACCCCAGCATTAAAAACCTAATACAGAGGCCAGAAATGTAATTGTGATGTGTTCTAAGGCAGAAAAAACTCTGTGTGCCTTTGGGGAATGTACCCAGTACTTCATACTAGAGTTCTCAGCCAGATGGTATTTGTCATGATAAGATTAAGGAGTGAAAGAACTGCTCTTCTTTCCAGATTTAGTGCCAAAGGACAACGTAGAGAAATGGTTGAATTATTTGAAGAAGGAGTTTCCAACCGTTGCTTTTAAGTCAGCAACAATGATGAAGGACAAGACCATGGTAAGAGCACTGCAGGCTGTCCCATGAGAAAGTCATGTGTTTGCAGTCATACATGTTGAAACATCCTTAAAATTCCTTTTCTCCTGATTTGGTTGCCCTGATGGATGGTTTGATTGTGGCTGATGGATGTGCCTTTACACTGTGACTGAGCTTTGCAGTACAGTGAGGGAATTCTTAGCACTGAAATTACAATAGATTAATAAATCTAAGTATCTATATTTTATCTTCCTTAATAGCTCCTGACCATGGGGTTTTTTTACCTTTGAATCCTGTAGCAGGAACAGGTCACAAAAAGACGTGCACGTGTTGATTTCTCAGAAACCTCCCAGTATTTCGGAAGCAAATGCCTTTTGAAGCTTCTTCAAGGGTATGGCAAGAGCCAAGACAAAGCCATTCAGGTTGGGGTAGTAGGTAAGTGTTTGGAGAAACAGGAGGAGTTTCCTGCTCCCATAAAGCTTTGGGATCCTCTATTACAGACTGGGTAAAACTGCTAACACCTGGTTTGCTGATGAGCTTTCCAGTCACCGTTCTTTAAGGCTCTCAAGTGTTGTACTTCAGCTGCCAGTGATCCATGGTGCACTTCCATGTGAAGCATGGGGATCTGTGAGACCACAAGGAGGGCAGGATATGTGCTCCACTGGCACTGCTTTCCTCATGCCTGACAAAAATCCCATGGAAGGTAGAACCACAAATCGTAAAAGTGTGAGAAATGAGGATACATTCTTTGTCTAAGTTCTGTAGTGAAGACTTCAGATCCAACTCTGATCTCACACTGATGCTCACCTTAGCAAAGATACCTGGAAGAAGCTGTTGAGTCAGTGTTAAAAAGCTGTTTTCTTATTTAACTGAAAAGGATTTATGTGATTTTTCTTCAGGTTTTCCTAATGTGGGAAAGAGCAGCATAATCAACAGTCTCAAAGGAAAGCGTGCTTGTAATGTTGGCCTGGCAAGAGGTGTTACCAAGTAAGCTTAGTCTGATAAAAGCTTTTTCTTTCCTTGTTTGTTGTGTTTCAGTTACCATGAGTTTGTGTTTTAATCCATAAGGGGCAAAGCACACCAGTGTGCAGTTTTAAATGCACATTAAAATTTGCAAGATGAAAGGTATTGATACGTATGATGCAAGTTTTCTTCAGGGGATACAGTGTGTAAACTTGATGTTTTGTTTGTTTAAACTTCTATCCTACACAAAGCACATGATGAAAAAACATTGAAACTGACTGTATGAAGTAGATTCAATCCAACACTGAGCTTTGTGTCTTGCATCCCTCACCATTACCAGTCCTTCACTGATTATCTGCTCACAGTGCATTTCTCTCTGAACAGGTCCATGCAAACTGTGCAGCTTGATAAACAGACAAAGATGCTGGACAGCCCAAGTATCATTGCAGATCCTTCCAACAGTGCCCAGGCTCTGGCCTTGAGAAGCATCATAGACCCTGAAGGATCAGACTCAGCAGATGTGCTTGAAGGAGTAAATGCCATCATAAATCACTGCAGTAAGCAGCAGGTGAGCTCCATCTTTTTTTCTACATCTCTCACTGCATCAGACTTCTCTGGAGGTTTGTTAGGCCCAATAATGAAAGTTTATTTTGCTGTAGCTAATTCTGATAGGTTTTGAGCTGCTTTCCCTAACCATGCAAAGTGGCAATGCCAAGTGTGATCCTTCATGCTTACCAAACAGAAGGCAGAACTGCATGCCATGATCCTGACAGCCACAGGAAACAACATTGCTTTTAAGTCCTCATCACCACACAATTAGAGAGTGAAAAATGATGACATTTTCTGTGTCCTATGGTTACAGTGAAGACCTCAGATCCAACTCTGATTTCACTCTAGTTTCAAGCAAATTAACCTAAGCCTAATTGCCTTTCAGTTCTGGGAGAAGTGTTTTCACAGACCAGTGTGCTGTCTCTGTACACCCACAAGTCTGGGTGAATGGCAGATGAGTTTGTTGAGGAAGCAGGCATTTTGCTTTGTAATGTTTACTCCCACATGTGTGAGAAAAACAGCTTTTCTCTTATTCTGTCCTCACTGTTATCTAACTTTATTTGCTCTTTTACTCCTAGAACTATGAGAAATGTGGGCATCTCTTTCTAAATATACCATTTTCTTTTACCCTAGGTAATGATGCACTATAATATCCCAGATTTCAGGGACCCTGAAGAGTTTTTATCTTTACTGGCTCAGAAGAGGGGCATGCTGAAAAAGGGAGGTGTTCCTGACATAGAAAATATGGCTAAATTAGTGCTTTGTGACTGGACAGGGTATGTATGCTGTGAGCTTTGTTCTGTGCTGCTCACCTTTTCTCGCTGTTAATCCAGCACAGCAGAAGCATCGAGTCCAGCAAAGTACTTAAAAAGGAGAAGCTGCTTTTTCCCCTTCCTTTCTCACATTTCACTTGGATAAAGAGCTGGATTGTCCAACAGATTTAGAGAGTGCCATCCACAGATAATTTTCTAAAGTAGTGAAGAATACAGGAGAGGAATCAAAGCCTGCAGCACATTACTCCATGGACAGTTTCTGTAATGGAAATCTGCTTTCCTCTCAAATACCAAGTCCATGTTGTCCTCTTGTAGACAGGAAAGGATGTGGCAAACTTTCTGTGGAAATTCAGGGTGGTTGGTATATTCTGAGGGTAGGACTAAACATAACTCAGATTCACTAATTGACTCTGACTATCTCCTTTGCTCAAGTGACTCAGCTGCTTTACAGCTCATGGTTTTACAGGCAGGTGATCTGTGGTGACAAAGTGCCACTGCATTTTCCTCTCAGGAGTGGGCTATCCCCTTAATACTGAAGACAACTTCAGAGTCAAACTTTAATATCTGTTGAACTGCTGTTAAACAGTTATTAGTTTGAGAGCTTTGTGCTCTGGTTTTTATTTTTAAATACAGTAATTCAACTGTGTTATCTTTAGTTGTTTTTTAATGCCGATTTTTTATTTTCTCAGAGCCAGAATAAAGTACTACTCACAACCTCCAGGATTTCAGGAACCACCAGCCTATCTTACAGAACAAAAAATAGCTGAAATGCAGGAAGGCTTTAATTTAAATGACCTAGAACAAGAAAACAGCAACACTGTTCAAGGTAGGACTATTCCTGTAATAGACTACCATTAACCATGGAGTCACAAATGGGTTGGGTTGGAAGGGGCCTTAAAGACCATCTTGTTCCAAACCCCCTGCTGTGGGCAGGGCCACCTTTCACTCACACCAGATTATTCAGAGCCTCCTCCAGATTGGCCTTGAACACTTCCAAGGAAGGGGCAGCCACAGCTGCTCTGGGAAACCTGTGCCAGGCCTCACCATCATCACAGTAAAGAATTTTTTCCTGCTATCTAATCCCAACCCACTTAGGTAAACTTACCCACACTCAAATCCGGGTTTTCCAGCTCCCAGCAGTTTTCTGTAGATGTCTCAGGGAAAGTTTTTCTCAGAGAATTTCCTTGCCTTGGTGGCAGAATCCTGTGTGGGAGCCCTGTCTGTGGCAGGCAGGGGGCAGAACTGCAGTGTCCCCACTCTGGGGCTGGGCATTACATCTGTGCTGAATTACAGGGACTGAGCAGACACTTTTGTGTTTTCTGCAGCTTTAAAGCACCCCAGCCCAGCAAGCAGCATTGCTTTTCAGTCAGCTGGAATGACAAATGGGACAATAGAGGAAAATAAAGTGATAGAGGAAGGATCAGAGTGGGGAAACATGGAAACAAGCAAGGAGGAGGAAGAAGAGGAAGAGGAGGAAGAAGAAGAGGAATTCACAGAAAGTGATGATGATGAAGATGATGTGGAAGAAGAAGATGATGATGTCGAAGAGGTAAATGAGGGTTTCACTAGGGTTGGGCTTTTTTCCTGAACGAAAGGGACATCCACACTTTCCCAAGGCTCTGTTAGGTTTCATTAGTGATGTTTAAATAATGTCTGACCTCTGACTTGTAGGAAAGCCAAGTTCAAGTCACCAGAAAAGCAAAGCCTGGAAAACACCAAATGAATCCTACAAATTCCAAAGAGCAGAGGGCAGGTGTGTATTCAGAACCCTGCTTAAGGATGGGCTCTGGTACCTCCATGATTTGCACTGGTTTCACTAACTAACATGATTTTCTCTTCTCAGGAAATGAACGCTCCAGATCACTATCTTTCAGCTTAGATAAACCAGCAGCAGATGAAGATGATGCCTATGATTTTAATACAGACTATGTGTAGCAAATCAGGTGGGAAGGCACTGTTTGGAGAGCTGCTACTGGCTTTCAGAACAGTCAGGAAGACTGGGGTTGCAGCAGAAGCTGGAGGAGTGCTGCAGAACCAGAGCTGCTGCAGACTCAGTTGTTGCTATGTCAAATAATGTACATAATAGTGCATCTCCCTTGATAATTCCAAATTTTATACAGGTCTAGGAAACTGATTGTTATTCAGCTTTGTCATAAAGTTTATTCCTGAATTAAAGCCTATTTTAAAAATTCCTAATATACTCACTTAGTCTGTTCATTTTGCCTTATAAAAATAACCTTTCAAGAAGATAAACCCTTTGTCTTTGAAAAATAAATAATAAATGTTTCATTCTAGTCACGTTCAAACAACAAATCTAAGTTTTCCTAAAGGATTACAAAGATTTTACCCTTAGAGCATGACTTTAGACAGTGCCTTTTCAGTACATTTTTGCAAAACTTGTAGAATTTTCACAAGTAAAAGGTTGGCTAGAAAATGCTCCTTATTTCAGCTAGATACAAGGTACTTTACCCAAACACTATTTTATGTTCTGAACCATCACTGGGAATGGTAAATGTGAATTTATTAATAATCCATCTCCACTGGGTAACAAGCTGATTGATCTTACAGTGCTCTTGCACAAGAGTGTTGTTTCCTGATGGCACCTGTTACACCTGGCAATAACTGGCCAATATAAAGCAAAACACTGCCCTGTGCAATAAGGATGTGCTGCTGTGCTCAGCCTGTAGCAGAAGTGGGATAGCAAGAGAATTGCCAAGAGGCCCTGCAGCTGCCCAAAGAATTACGTGTTTACAGTAAATACCTGACACTAAATATCTCCTGTGCATCTGTTTTATTCCTATTAAGTGACAAGTATTATGTCTGTGTTCTTTGATAAATGTGTTTTCTCTCAGTGTATGCTGAGGCATAGATTCTTATGGGCAGCTTAAAAAGATGTCAATTCAGCCTGCTCAGCTGAATTACATTGGTGTCAGCTAATCCAAGTAAAATCTTTCCAAGTTGGTAAGTGAATTTACTTCATTACTCCTAACTGCTTCAAGGATAAGAATGGTTCTTATTCTAATGGTTCATCAAAACCCAGGAAAAGAAACAACAGGTAACAAACCAGGTCAGGGTAGCCATGACAGAAACAGAAATACAGGCAGTGACTACAATGAGAGTAGCAGTTTGAAATCCTTTTAGAGCAGAAGTAAAGCCATATTCACAGTCATGAAGGAGTCCTGTACCTCTGCTGCCCTGTGTTTCAGACCAGGCAGACTCAGCTGTCATTGCATGAACACAAAGCCTTTGTCTGGACATCCTCCACCGAGGCCTATTAACAAGCCTGAGTACAAACCTCTATTAAATGGAGTCGCTGGCACAGTGACTGCTGGGATATATCAGCTAATAGTAACTATCACTCAACAATTCAACTGTAAAAAAACAAACCAACTTATCTGTAGCACAGGTGATGGGCAGCTGGCTGCAGAGGGCACAGGCGTCTCATTTGATGACTTCCCAGATGGGGAAAGGCACAGCAGGAAAAACTGTAGCAGAGCGTAGCTCACGTGAGAGAACTGTGAGGAACTCAACAATAACAAAATTAATCTGTAATTATTACAGCCTGGTCCCCATAAGTAGTTTATACTATTTTAAAATTAGATTGCTTTCACAAAGACCAGATCAATTCACTTTGGCTTTAATCACTAGCTACTGGGCACAGAGGAAACACTGCCTATATCAAGACTAGAATTAGATTGCCATTTACCTGAGGCTGGAGTCAGCATGTTAGAATTAGCTTTATTTTTGAACAACATTTTATCCACCGCTTTACAAAAAAATGGTTTAGTGTTCACTGGCAGTTAAAACTATTTTGCATAGTGAAATAATACTTGAAGGATTAATCTTTCAAAAAAGATTCAATTTTGCTGAATTCTGTAAAAAAGACAAACAGAAATGGTAGGGAGGAGATTTCATGCAAGAAAGGATTGTTGAGGGAATTATTTCACAGGATAACAAAACAACAAAACAAACAACAAAACAAACAACAAAACAAACAACAAAACAAACCCCAGGCAGCTCTTAATTACAGTACATTACTGTGCAAGATTTGCTGCTGCAAGCACCAGCTGAATTTGTATCTTGTTCTTAGAAACTTTGTTTCTGTAATTGCCAAAATGATCCTCTGCTAGAAGACTTGTAGTAAAGAGCAGGAGGACACAACTGAAATGACATAAACAAAAGTGCTCGTTTGTGGAGATCTTCTCTTGTTTTCTGTAGGGCTGCTGGAGTAACATCTTGACATGAGCCTCCTTTGGACCTGTGCATTTCAGAACTGCACCTCAATAAGGGCATCACCTTGTGCTCCAGAGGGCAAGGTCGGCTCTGAAATACAAGCTGGCTAAAAGAAAGATGTTCTGCTTGGCTCCAGAAGTTTCCTGAGAAAACGTAATCATTTATTCAAATGGGCTCTACTTTGCTTCGTTGGCTTCCAAGTGCCTGCGGATCAGGTTGAACTTGCCTGCAGGGTCAGGGACATACCACTTCTCCCAGACTTCAGCATAGGAAGCTGTTCTTCCCCAGGGCTTGAAATGTCCATTCCAATGGAGCAGCTTGGCAGCTTCCACAAACTGGGGAGAGTACCTTTTCCCAGCACCAGACCCTTCAATTGAAAAAGAAGCATTAGTGTTTGAAATAAAGGCAGCAGAAACACCAACGTGCAAAATGTTAACTTCAAAACAAAGGATTTAACAAAGGAAATCTTATCATTTAAGGAGAAAGGAGGTAATAGGGGAGGCAGAAATAAGGGCAAAGTGAAAACCAGGTGCAACTAAATGTCACTTTGATCTCTCTGTGTCTATTTTCATACACTGCCTTAATTTTAAAGTTCTTTAAAACCCGCTTAACACCCAGATGAATTCAGCAGCCTATGTATTGTTCATCAGAAACACAACCTGAAAAAGCTCTCCCAGCACTGGGGTTTCACCAGTAGAACAGACATGAATGTCAGCCCTTCTCAACAGTTTTGGAAGAAACACCTTGGATCACATCAGATAAAATATATTTGTGGAAAATAAGAAGGATTTTGTGAGTAAGTCAGTTCAAGAACTAACCCACAGCAGTTTAAGAAAGACTCAGGCCCACAAGCCCTACAATGGAATTGCAAAGCTGTTTTTCCTTAAGAACAAAGGACAGAATAGGGGAATAAAAGCTCACTTTGCTACATAATCAACAAGGTATCCAGCTACAGACCTGGAAAAGCACCGTGGGGGAGCAGCATCACAAACACTTCATACATACCAAGATGTCGGACGTTCCACATGGGATCGATACTGGAATGTTGCTTGTAAAATACAATTAGCATTGGAGGTGTTGTGATGCTGCCAGCCAGAGTCTTACTGTAGAGCTCCTCCCTGGAAGTTGAAAGGATGCTGAGCAGTTGATTTTTCACTTGCAGCAGAGATACACACACAGCCCTCCATTCAAGAGGGAAATGCCACCAGCAGCAGCCAAGCCCTGAGCTGGTGGCACCCCTAGCCTGGGGTACTTACACCACATTAAGTGCCATCCACTTCTCCAGTTGTTTCGTGATGTTCTGCAATTTCCACTCAGTCAAATTTGCAACGAAAACTCCGGGATTGAAAGAGCAGGTGTTGGCTTTCATGGCAAGCTTTCGGATGGTTTCTTTTTTGTAATCTAAAAACCCAATGTAATTATACTGGGGGGAAAAAAGAGAGTGGAAATTAGCTTAAAATATATGGGGAAATTCCTAAAGAAAAATTCTGCACAACTCACAACAAGGTGTAAGTTGAAGTTGTTGGAGTAAATATCCCTTCTTTTAAAATGAGAGAAAGAAAGCTTAAGAGGTCTAACATTTTAAAAGTATGATTATATAGACTACATATTTTAAGGAATGCTGCATGGTCTTAATAATATCATATTATTAATATGGTACTAGTCTCAGATAAAGTACTTTTTATACCTTCAGAAATGAAAAATGGTCCCTTTGATGTTCTCAGACCTCCTGCTCTTCCACAACAAGAACTGCTCTCATTGTAAAGCACAGCAAAAATTCCAGGTAATTTACTGTGCCTGAACAGAAACTGCAGGTCCCATTTGTAAAACTGGTTTGGGCAGGGACAGCCATATGTTTAGGTTTCAGCATTTGGAACATTCCCAAATGCCTGAGATCTACAGTATTGTTATCACTGAACAAGACTAAAACTAACCTGATTGCCTGCTCCACGGACAGCAACTTTACTACTGGTTGAGTCACAGTCATCTGAAAATGCAGCTGCATGTCCAGGTTTCAATGGAGTGTTGTAAAGTTCAACAATATCATCTGGAAAATGGAAGCAAGCACTGGAAAATCAAAAGCAGTCCTAACTAATTGCCGAGTTAGGCTTTGTTCAGTCCATTGTTACAGCAGATACAGCTACTCAGTTTAACCCAATTCACTCATATTTACAAAGTTTGTATAGAAATGTTTGGATTCTGTGAGAGATAAGATACTGACCTCAGCATAAGGCCAGTGGCAGCTAACAAAGGTCCCATACCTTGCACTATTACATCATCATCCACATATATGACCTTCTCTGCATGAGGTACCAAGTTGGGCAAGTAGAATCTTGCAAAAGTTAACTGTGAGAACAGCAAAGCAAGAAAGTGAAGAATTAAGTGAAAAAATTGTCCAAATAAATGTGAAATGGATTGATTTTTCTGGCACTTATCTATGGCATTAATGTCCAAGACAACGTCTATCGAGGAAGTAAAATAGGCAGCGATATCCTACAAGTAATTAAAAATAAATAGGTTCCATCAATTCCTAGTTCACCATGAATGTATGCATTGATAAACTAAATTTAAAACTGGTCTATATAAGAATTTCTTATTTCTCCACATAGATCTGCAGCATCTCTGAGGTGTTGGCATGCTTGACATGCCAGCTGCAGTGTTTCACTGTGGCTAGCAGCAAAAAATTATCCTAGGCATACATTTGCAGATATTTAAATCCATCTCTCACTATCTAGATATTTAGTTTTACTGAAATTTAGAAATTTTATTATGAAAAATTGCTTCTATGTAACAGACTAGGTTTTGATCTCCAGCTGGGTTCAAAAGCCAACATCAAAATATATTGTTATTAACTACTAATTGCAAAAAGTAATCAGCATCATCCTCACTGGTTTGAAGGTGTCTGCCTTTTGGGGATCCACTTGTACTTTGCCTTCTAAGACACGAGGGTCAAAATCCAAAATGCGGTATCTCATGTTTTTCAGAGGAGGGCTCTTCAGCCACATCCTGCAAGAAGGAGAAAGGCACAGGTTTTGTTAGATGAGACAAAATCAAGGGAAAAGCAGCAGATCCAGCTAACAGTGACACAGATCTTGATGTGGCCACTCACTCCCCTGCCCAACAAACACATCTGGGGTGTAATCAATGCTGATATTGGTGCTGTTCCATGTGGCCACAGGGGCAAGTCCAGGGTCAGCAACTGCACACCTGGGGCATGTGAAAGGTATGAGCTCACTTCTTGTTTTATCAGAAATACACAGGCCCTTCCCAAAACCATCAGGGTGGACAGAAGGGGACTAGAATAACAGGATCAGAGAACAATCTACAAAAATGGAGAAACGTGGTTGCCAGCATTTGAATTGCTTAGATGAAATGTAGAAGTACCTTTTACAACCCTTCCACCAACAAACTCCTCACTGGTTGGATATAAGCCCATTGGAAAAGATGTTTCTTTTCCACCCCTGAAACCTGACCAGGAGGAATGGTGGGACTCCCACAGCAGCCCTGTCAAAAAGCTGCCATAAGCAGCAGCAGATGGGACTGGGAGTCAGGGGAGTGGAGCTCCAGGGAAAGGCAGCTTGCTCTCCTCTCAGAAATACACAAGTTCACCATGTTGTGGGAATCCAATGAAAAGATCATTACCTCAAGTGATCCACAGTATCATTCAAGGTAACAATGTGGAAAACCACGTTGGATCTGGTCTGCTGGTAAATGCTGTTCATGGCTGCAATTGCACCTCCGAGCCTCTCATCTGAGGCTGTAATGACCACAGAAATCTCCTTGTCATTGCTCTCATCTGTCAGCCTCTGGGGAGCTGCAGGAATGAAATCTATAGGCTGAAGTCCTAAGGGACTTGGATCTGTGGAGTAAAAATGACATATTTGTTTCTACTATTATATATTATTATTACCACACTAAAATTCCCAACACTTCAATTATTTCTGCTATACACCTGGATGTCTGAGCTGAAGTGTGGATTACAGTGAGCCAGTATCAAACACTTAGGCATCAGCTTCTGAGAATCTGAGATGCTAATGAATAAATAACACATTTACAGAAAACTGCACACATTTAACCACACATGCACACACAGCACAAGGTATTAAAAGGCTGAGCTACAGTAGTCTGCACTTGCCTTTGGTCCCCTCTGCCATGCCTATAACCTCATTTACTTCCCCCTCCTGTTCACCCAAACCATGTGGTAGGTTCTGTCTGGCCAGAGCAGGTGTTTTCACATCAAATCTTAAAAATACGTATATTTTTAAAATTAAAATAAAACCCAACATACCTGACAATTCCCGTCTCAAGAAGTCACTGAGGCTTAGGAAGTTATGATGAATAACTAGCAAAAATATGACAACAGCCACTATAAGAATGGAAATGTTCACTGAAAATTAAGAAGAAAAATCTTTATTAGTATAACCAGAGAACAACTGAGAAACTCAGGTACAAAAGATATTTTAAAAAATCAGACAAGCACATATACACATACCTTTCCTTAATGTCATTTTTCTATTATTTTATTAGCATAAGGCTCCTGCAAACCTGCAAGAGAAAAATGCAGCAGTCACTGCCAGTGCATTTTTCCGTGAGGCACAGCACACTATCACAGGAGTGTCACAACAGTTTTAGTATCAAAGGCAGTGTTTCCCTCTGCCAGTGCTATGACATACATAAGACTGTATGTCACATTTTAAAAAGTGAGTATGGTATCAGGAAGTACCTAACTACAACCACAGAATCACAGGATGGGTTGTTTTGGAAGGAACCTTCAAGATCACCTGGTTCCAAGCCCTGCCATGGGCACACACATCATCCCCAGCTTCTCTGGGCAACCTGTGCCAGGGCCACACCAACCTCACAGAGAAGAATTTCTTCTTAATACCTGATATAAACCTGCCCTCTGTCAGTTTAACCTTCTCCCCTTGTCCTGTCATCCTGCCCTTGTCCAAAGTCCATCTCCAGTTCTCTTGGGGCATGTCCTTTAGACACTGGAAGGGACTCTAACAGGTCCATGTCCTTCTCGTGTTAGGAACCTCCCTACTACAATGACATATCTAAAAATCTCAGAGATAAAAAGGAGACATGCAGATCTTGCCACTTATTTCACTGACAGAAAAAAAAAGCGCCAAACTCCTTTTGCCAGTCAAAAGTAATCTGAAAGATCTGGAAAATTATGTATGTTTTCTGTACTGTTGAAGCTATTTATTTAACTATCTGAACTGGAAGCACCCGAACAATAAGATAAAATGTTTTATGTTTCTTTCCATATTTAACCAACAGCAAGATTCTGGTGTTTATGAGATTTTAACAAACAGCATTATATGCTTAAAAAACCATTACATTCTCCTCATAAAATACCTAATCAGAGTTTCAGCTGAAGTGCCATCATACAGAACAGATCACAGAAGTGGGAAAGAAGGCAGCATCATCATGTTATAGAAGGGGGTAGAAACACAACACCCATGCAATTTCGGTAAGAAATTCAAACATGCTTGTTCATTATTTAAGGGTCGAGGCGAAATCAGAAGAGCTGTGTATCCTGGCGTGTGAAGGAGCTGTCAAGGAACACACAGAAAGCTCTTTAACAACACGCAAAATTCCAGAAACGGTGAGAGACTTGCTAAATCCTTAAATTAAAAAACCCTCAGACCGCTCTGTGACTGTTACATGTATCAGAACCACCTCTTCCCGCCGCCGCGTTTCCACCCCAGGGCGGACACATCAGCGGAGCCCAGCAAATCCCTGTCCTGAGCTCCGTCTCCAGCAGCACCGCACTGCCGGCTCGGGGCGGGACACGGAGCTTTGCCCGGGGCGCACAACGCCACGTCCCGCTGCTATTCCCAGCGCCAGGACACGGCCGGCGCCTCAGCGACACGCGGCAGCCGGCCTGGGGCAGTGACAGAACGCCCCTGCGCAGGGACGGTCACGGACCGCAATAAAGCGCACATCCCGCCGGTTCCCCGCAGCGCACTGCGCTCCCCGGGCTGCTCTGCGGGCACAGCCCCGCTCCGGGGCCGGCGGGCCCGTGCCCGGCTCTCCCGCACCGCCCGCGGCGCCTCGGCCCCTCACGCACCGCCCGCCCGCGCCTCCACCTCGGCAGCGCACGGCCCGCGGGTGCCCGCCCGGGTGCCT
>VWZP01000054.1:2351-100895 GCA_013396995.1 Dicaeum eximium | reverse complement strand
AAGCCGCCGTTGCCGAGGAGATGCGTCCCGGCGGGCTGGGGGGAGCGGGAGCGGGAGCGGAGCAGCCCCGCAGCAGCGACGGCGGCGGCGCGGAGGCGATGGCCGGGGCTGGAGGCGGCACCGCCGGCCGACGGAGCTCTGGGCGGGGCGGACGGGGCGCGTTTCCGGCCAGCTCAGCAGCCGCCTTCCGCTGCGCAGAGACCAACTCCGGCAGCAGCGGAGAGGCCGCGCCGCGCGCCGCGAGCAGCAGGGCCCCAGCCGGGAGCGAGAAGAAGCCGGAGAAGCGCCGCCGCCATGCTGAGCGTGTTCCGCTCCATCCCCACGCAGATGGTAGGGCCCGCCCGGGCCTCGGCACCGGGGCGCTGCGGGCGACACGGCCGGGTTTTAGTGTCCCCTGCCCGCACGGCGACACGGCCGGGTTTTAGTGCGGGTTTTAGTGTCCCCTGCCCGCACGGCGACACGGCCGGGTTTTAGTGCGGGTTTTAGTGTCCCCTGCGCGATCTTGGCACCCGTGTAGGAGGCACGGCTGGGGGATGCAGGATGAATCCCTGTAATTCCGGTTTTTGACCTGGGAGCTGTGACTGCCGTGCGGTAAAAGGAAGGAGTTCCGCAGCTGTGTAAGGGAAGCCCCTGTGCGCTTTCCTGGCTCTGCTGTAGAAGGACAGAAGGCAGCGTGTGCTCCCAGAGGGGCACGTTTTCTAACGACAGGCAAACGTAGATTAGTTGGGTTTGGAAGGAACCTCTGGAGATCATCCAGTTTAACCTAGCCACGGCAGGGTCACCTGGAGCAGGAATGAATCCAGGTGGATTTGGAACGTCTCAAGAGAGAGGGACTCCACGACCTCTCTAGGCAGCCTGTCTCAGAGCTCTGCCATCCTCAACATAAAATTCTTCCTTCTGTTGAGGTAGAACTCCGTGTGCTTTAGTTTATGGCCATTGCTCCTCATCCTGTCGCTGGGCACCACTGAAGAGAGTCTGGCACCATCCTGTTGGCACCCACCCTGGAGATATTTATCTGTCAGTCTTCTCCACACACACCGTGCCCTCTGGGGCACACCCTCTTCTGTGGTGATACAGCTTTTACTCAGTGATCTTAGTGACTACAATGATATTTTGGACTTGCATTACTTACCCTGACCAGACAGTGCTTGCTTCTGTTTCTAGGTGATGTGGTCAAGCCTGCAGAGGAGTTGTTTTCAGCCACTGTAAGAAAAATAATTCCAATCTGGTTTGAAAGTTGAACAAAAACGCTGAGAACCCATGGTCAGGTAGACTGTAGGATCTAACCTGAAAGAGTTAAGTGGGCAGATCTATGTCTTGAATATCTGACTAAAAAGTGTCTCTTTCCACAGGACTACAAGGGCCAAAAATTAGCAGAACAGATTTTTCAAGGAATCATTCTTGTCTCTGCAGTAAGTATAGTAGACCTGTGGGTGGGAACATAAAGGACTATTTTCTTTTCTGACCTTGTAAATATTTTTCTTATTGTTTGGGGTCACTAAAAGCTTTAAACAAAGTCAAAGGGGCTGTCATGGATTGAAACTTTTCTTCCCATCTTTTACTTTCACTGTTGGCCTGCACTTTTGAAAAGGTTTGAAAGATGTATGAACTGTGCTTTTGAAAAACCTGTATTTTCCTACCTAAATCCACCCCCTGCATCTTAATCATGTAATGGGAAATGTTTTTCTTCATTTAAAGTTTGATATTTTTTTAAATGCTTGTTTTTCCAGGTAATTGGTTTCATCTATGGATACATCACTGAACAGTTTGGATGGACTGTCTACATAGTTATGGCTGGATTTGCTTTATCATGTTTGGTAAGAATGTTTTTTCCCCAAACCAAAAAATACATGGACTGTTTAATCTAGAATAATTGCTAAATTGAGGGGCTGTCAGCACAGACTAATGTTTGCTATGCAATTCAGATATATTAATACATATTTGTGCTTCCTTTGATCTACATAAAGTGCTTTGCAGCCCATTAAGGGCTTTTTTTGAAACACTAGCAGAATTTTTGCAATTTAATATCACTTTTGAGTTCATTTTTCATTTCAATTAAAAGTTAGATTTAAGTCCAGCTGACAGCATTAGTGACAGAAAGGACAGGGAGGTTTCTGTGCAGTAGCAGCTTGTCATGACAATTTTGCAGCTGTCCCCTGCTGCCTGAGGAGACAAGGAGGCAGAATATGGGATTTCAGGAATAATTCCTTATCCATGCATGAGAGGTGTCCCATTCTGATTGGAGCACTTCCAATCCAGTTTTACATGTGGTTCTTACACCTTTCAGGTGTTTGGACACAACACAATTTGACCAATCACTACTCAAGACACACACACACATGCCCCTGTTTTGAAAAGCCCCTGTAATTCTCTGGCATCATCACCCATCTGCTCCTTACTTACTTGAACATCCCTGAGTTACTTCCCCGTGGTGCCAGGCAAGGGGGAGGGTCTCAGTGCAGCGTGGGAGGTGCTGGGAATGCTGGGGTCACCTCAGGAGTCCTTTTTTCTTCAGGATGGGTGCTGTCCTCCTCCTTGCAACAACCTGGGGCGACAATGTAAACTGTGACTGTATATGAATTTGTATGAGTTTTTTTAGGACTAATAGATAATCAGTTAGGGGTGAAGACTTTGCTAAGAAGCTGTACAGAACAGCTCTTCAGCATCTCAGTGTCCATGTTCTGACTGCCCTGCTTTGCCCTCAGCTGACACTCCCTCCGTGGCCCATGTACCGCCGCAATCCCCTCAAGTGGCTGCCTGTGCAGGAGTCGGGCTCAGAAGAGAAGAAGGCAGCAGACAGGAAGCCAAAGAGACATTCCAAAAGCTAAAAATTATGGTTTCCACGCTGTTACTTTGTTAAATTTTGTTAAATTAATTTCCATTGAGAAATACTGCTTGGCTTAGTGTTTGGGTTTTTTCTTAGTACTTTGTGTATTACCGTGAGTACAACCAAACTCTGCAGGGAGCCTGAAGGCTGGAAATTGGGTCTGGAGTTTCAGGAGAGTCACTGGGAACACAGGGATGGGGGGATTAACTTCGGAAGGCTACTGGAGGTCACATCTCAAGTATTTCACCAAAAAGGAATACAATGAATCAAATAAATGCTAGTTAAGCTGTTGCCATAGCCTAGAAGATTAATAAACAGCTGGACTTCTACTGAAATACTTCTAGTTGTGTGTAAAACAAGCTGTCAGTAGTGCCAGGTTGTAACAAATACTGTAAAACAGTACTTACCCCACAGTTCTGAAAATAACTGTTCTTGGATAGGAGGGTGCAGAGGGCCAGTTTTTGGTTAAAATAAATTTCCCTGGGAAGAACAAGTAAGAACAGCTCTTGAAACATTGTAACTTAAGCATGTAGTGTGTAAGAGGCAGCAGGATCTATATATCTGACATTTTATTTTACTACTGTCATATCAGTAAGCTCCCTCACAGCTGCTGGAGGTTACAGTATTTCAGCTACAGGGAGGAAAAGAGACAGGTTGTTCATTTATAATTTTATTTTACAAATTCAATTCCATTTTGACTTCTTTATTTTTAAAAAACATGTGCTTTTCCTGTAGGTATGGTACACAACAATGCCTGGGGGCTGTAGCAAGACACTCTGGATGCAAACAAAGAGAAATAAGTGTTTTATCTTTTCCCTAAGAGATTCTGGTCTTGGGCACTTTCATTCCTAAAAGGAATTAGTATTTGTAAGGCAAAGGGATTTCTCCAGCTGGAACCATGGTAACCATGGCTGCACTCCTTTCAAACATTTTCAGACTTATTTTATCCAGTTACCAAATACTTTCCCCCACATTGGTGACTGCCTCAGCAACAAAACACAGGAGCAAAGTCTCTCCTGACAAGCAGTACGGCCACCACCTTCAGCACTTGGGCTTGGCAATTCACACAACCTGAGGACCCTGAGGTCCACAAAAATTAGTAATTGTCTCTTCATGCTAAATTTTCACAACTACCTGATGTAACAGATTATAGTTTATCACATCAGAGCCTTGGAAGAGATTTTGTTACTGTATTTAGTATGAGAACATACCAAAAACCTTTTGCTATGACAAATTCAAACCAGAACATAATCTTTTTTGACACTCCTTAGTATACAAAACTTGGTATCCACCCCTGTTTGCATCTATGAAAAGCAACTTTTTAAGAGAATAAAAGCTAAACTAAACTGAGAAAGTGATAGCCTGGTTCACATTTTAACATGGAAAGTATTACTATGAACTCTAACATTTTCTGCAAGTTCACCTCCTTTTTCCAGCAAAGGAGATGAATGGATGAACATGCTTTGTAAGCTGGTCCAGTCTATCAAAGGAGCTAGAAAACAGTTCTCTTCTCCAAAGGAGAGATTCTGGTTAGAGCTTCACATTTTCTTCAAGGAATTTCAGGTGCCGAGCCTTTGCGCTGTAACTCACATACTTGTCTCCCATGTGCTCCCGCAACTGCAGCTGTTTAGAACACAAACAGAACAAAACACACAACATTTGCTGGCACTGGAAAAAAGCAGAAGCTACCAAAGTATTAACAGAAAAATACCAAAGCACTCAGCTGAAAGAAGCATGTGAATCTTGGCAATGTGGATGAGAGAGAAGAAAAATGAACACTGTGGTTGTCTAAAAGCAAGAGACTTTCAAATCCCACCAAAAATTTAAAATACAAGATCTTCACTGCCTGGATAAGTGTAACCAAGTTTTGAATCAAAGGAGCTGGAGGTATTCCTTATTCACCTCTGCTGGGGACTGATGTTAAATTATTTCTTTTTTTGGACAAAAGGGGCACAAGGCAAGTAATGTGAAGGCAAACTTTGAGAGACAGAAGAAATTATTACTGGAGAAACAGCACAGAATAAAATTATTTGCATTCCTCCCACCTTCCCCAAACTCAGGGACCATGGTACAATTCTAAAGCTCTGATGGTTTCTGAAGAAGTTGCAGTTGAACATAGTCTACATCTAGAATCAAACTTAAGTGTGAAAATTACAATATACTTAGGTCCTTGCCTGCCCATGACTACATGAAGACTTTCTAGAATCAAGCTTTACCCTATCTCAATAGCATGAAGACCCTGCTCATTTGTCTAGGCTTATAAAGAAATTAAACTATTTTATTATGGAAGACATTCACCTCTCTTTTTGCTTCATCATCTTCTTCCATGATTCTGTACACCTTCTCAAGAAGTTTCACTCCCAATCCTTGCACCACATCAGATCTCAGGATTTCAACCATTCTCCTGATCTTGTGAGGGACCAATAACATATCTATTAAAAATAAAATACAATCCAAAAAAATCAGTGCAGTAGTAATTACTTTCAGTACAGACAATTTTCATATTCTGCAGAAGAACATGGGACAACTCTAAGTATTACCACAGAATGCCAGACCAACAGACCTGAAGGAATCTCTTCCATTTTTAATTCCTCTGATTCATCAGGTGATTTTCCATGCAAAATCAAAGTATCTCGATATTTTCTATGAAGTTTAAACTCTGGGGCTGGGGTTGAGGTTACACAGCACTCAGAATTCTCCTTGGAGTCCATTTTCAGTGTCCACATCATCAGCTGCACCAAGTCATTCATTTCATTCACATTGCTTTTCCTAGGAGAGAAAGAAGAAATAATTCAGTCACCATCATAATGCAACTTCCACCTGCATTCCAAGGACTTTCAAGGAGTTTATTGAGGTCCTGGTAAGTATTCCATGTTAAATTCCTTGTTGTGGTGCAGTTTTATCAATAGCAACATCATTTAACAAAGGCTCAGAGCCCGGTCACTGCGAAACCCCACAATCCTACTGGCTACTGCTGACTCTGGTAATGCAACAAATTGCAGCTTTTGAAAGCTGCTTACACTGACAAAAACCAGAGATAAATTCAGCTTCATTTACAGTGGAAAGGAAGTACATTGGCACCTTTTAACTTGTGCTTTTAATGCATCCTGAGAGCAGATGTCCTTTGGTGCTGGAAGATTGATTTCCTGGGAAGCTACAGTTCACAAAACCAGAAGTACACGATCCCTTGGCCCAGAAAGTATATAGTCAAGAAAGACAGTAATTCAATGGGGCTGTTTTCCTCTATGCATCACATACTTCTTCAATCACTCACTATGCAGAGATAAAGTGTGGAAGCCATTTTTTTTCCACTCCAAGTCAAGGTCCAGTACAGCAGTGAAAATTCTTGTACAGTATTAAACAAAATCCTTACTTCTCCTTGGAATCACCATCAGACTTGTCTGTAGAGCTTGTGGAAGAGCTTAGCTCATCATCAGACAGGCAATGGGCTTCTCTCTTTCTCTAAGGGAAGATGGAATAAATAACAAAAATTCTAATAGTTGAAAATAATTCAGCAATGTGGCATAAATTACTGTTCCTACATGGAAGAAATACTTTTTACAAAGTTTACCTGAGAAATACTGGGATCCAATGAGGACTGAGGAACTTTAACACAATTTTCCACAAGTGACTTCACTTCAACTGCTGCACCATTTAATGACTGTCTCACTGGAACCACTGGAAGGATGACATTTTGACAATATTTACAACTAAGCTGTGTGTATTCTGAATTAGTTTCATGCTCATGCAAGAAAAAATCTATCACCTAGCAGAAGGCAGGCAGGGAAGGAGGTATTTTGCTAATAGAAAACATTGAAGCTACTGTCTTAAAGTGAGTATTCTACATTTCATGTACATTTCAAAGACAAATTCTCAACACAGAACACAATTGAACATAACTAAAAAGCAGAAAAATACAGACATGTTAACAGAACTTTTTATTTAATACAGAATTGGCCCCTTAGTGCACCACTCTGAAGATGGCAGTGAAGAATTTCTTCACAAAGAAGTTATTAGCCTTCTTACACATAAACTGTTAACATATAAACATAAGAATTACCAGAGGGAAGCATCTCCCGAGACTGTTTCAGCCTCCTTCGTTCTCTTGCTGACAAGGGCCGCTCCTTCAAAGGAAGTTAATTTGATCTTAATTTACAATCACCATTATGGCCTTTGTTTTCTAATCACCTATTAAGTAAAAAATATTTTTCAACTGATCTTGGAGAGGGAGCTATTATTTAATGCTTAATTATTGATTACAAAACTCTCTTCTGTCTTCCATGAGACCAATCTGAGCTCTAGAAAAGGGTCTTCTGACCTCCCAGGCTCAGCAAGGCTCATCCCACACTGAGCAGGGCTCCCATGGGACAGGAAGCTGCTACACATTTCTTTACTCACTGTGCACACACTCATGGAACGAACTGCTCAGAAGGAATGAGACAAAAGCAAGCAGACACAGGTTTCATCACTAACCTTTGGAATGGCTGCTTGGCTGGGTTTGGCACTATCTGCAGGCTCGGGGTGCTCTGCACCCCTCTGGGCTGTCTTTGGGGCCACATCAGAAGGAACAGGTAGAGGCCGAGGAGAAACTGCTCTGAACTTGACAGAGAAGTGAGCAAGAATTTATATTTTTTTAAATTAAAATTTTAAGTACTCTGCAATCTTGAAGACATTCTTGCATGGTAAAGCTGGATGCCAGAGATTTTGAATCCTATTGTAACCTCTTCACATCTCCCAGCTTGATCCTTCCCTCTCCCCATCTCTGCTTGCATACATTTCCCTTCTTTCCATCCCTACATCTTATCCCCTTCCTCCCAGACTATTTTTCAGCCAATGCCTTTGCAACAACTGTCCCCACCCCCAAATAGCAAAACCCAAAGAGAAAACCAGCTTATCAATCACCACTCACCCTTTTCTCTAGCCTTGTGCCTTTCCCCAAAGAAACCTCCCTGTTCAGTGTCAAAGAACTGACAGAAGCTCTATCCTGTGTGCATGCCAAGATTTTCTTCCTACAGTCTGCACTCAGAAGCTCAGGGCAGCCATTCCACATCTGTTCTAAAGCACTACTAAGCCACTACCCACCACAAGTAGCCTTATCCACAAAAGTACTGACTTGTGGTCACAGACAGTGAGAAGTCCTGATGGAATTTCCTAGGAAACACTGCAACCCAGTAAAGGCACAGTCCATCTGGGACACCCACCTCATCCCTGTAAGGTACTGGGGATTTTCAAAGATTTACTCAGGCTGCTTCTAACAGTCACCTTCAGTGATCTGCATTTGTTACCACTGAAGTTATACAGACACACATGAAACAAGAACAGCATTAAAACACCCACCCTTTTTTAGAAAATAGGTCCCACGTTTAAAGAGGAAAAACACAGGAGTCTTAAAGGAGAGAGGAGAAGTATTTTTCAAGTATCTGCACCTTCTCTGAGCAGCCTTCAGCACGCTCTCTCTTCTGCTGCTGCTGCTGTGAGAGAGAGGGTTCACAGACAGGGCTCTGAGGCTGCTCTTGGATGGTCATTTTCCCCCGAGCATCTCCTGAAGCTCCACGACTGACATCATCCTAAAAAAGTAAAAGCATTTTTTAAAAAATGCAGACCTGTCATTTCCAGATTTACACAAACACACTGAAAAATTAAAAAATCAGAACAGGCCCCTTTACTATTTGGATTTTAACCACCTTAACATAGCACAGGTATAACCACAATAAATTCTTATTTGAGAGATAAAATACCTGCTGTACCAGCATCTTTAGCTACTAAACATTCAAAGAAGGACACTTACTTGAATTACAACAGGAACAAAGGGTGCTAGCAGCTTTTCAGTAGAATCCAAGGTCTACAATAAATAATGATTTCTCATTAAAAATCTCATGGTAGACCAAAATGCAGTGAAAAGACAATCACCACCAATTAGCTCCCCAGTCCAAATCAAGGTTATTCAGGCCTATTTACAACACAGAACAAAAGTTACAAAACTATTCTTACCATCTGTTCTCAGCTGGAAAAGCAAATTTTTTTCCCTGTAAAAACAGAATTCCAGTCATCTAGACAGATGCAATCCTAAAACCACCATATTGCCTTTGCAAATCTGAACCCAAGGCTCCTAACTACTTAAGAATCTCAATAATGGCATCAGCAACATCCTACTTTGACAAAAAACATGTGCAGCAGCTCTCTAAATTGTAACAGCTGGCCACTGGCTAAATCTACTTCTAATAAGCATAAATGCATTACCAGGTCAGTTTGCTTTTGGTCTTTTGATACAGGCTGCAGGAGTTTCAAAGTGTCATCCTCATCTTCTACAGAATCAACAGAAGATGGCTTTGATTCAACACTTTCAGCCTTAAAAGCCTGTTTTGCTCTTTGTTGTTGTCCATCTTCCTTAATTGGTGGGTTATTAGATGTTATTTTAGAATGGCCTGGAACATGTAAATGCTTTGCTTTACTATTCTCTGGAGTATTATTCTCTCTCTCACTGCCACACTTCTCACTTCCATGCTTCATCCTTTCAGACAGGGGAACATCAATGTTCACTCCACTGACTGTAGCTATGGAGTCTCCCAAGCTGTTCAGACCATTTTTGCTTGCTTTTCTTTCCAACTCAACAACTGGTTTCTCTGAGGGACAAAATTTGGTGGCTTTACATTTGCTGATGCAATCTTCTTCATCCTAGGATTAAAAGAAAAACAAAAAAGTTATCTTTTGTGTTTTATACACATATAAAAGAATTCTCTAAGCACTAAGGAAAATCAAGAATGTACCAGAGCACATAAACTGAAAGGAAATTATGATCAATAACAGATTAGGAGCCTCAAAAAAGTCAAAATCCACATTTTTTAAAGAGATACAGATTTGCAAATGACCTATTTCAGGTACTGGTTTGTACACATGGAGTACACCTACTTTTCACCAGGATCATGAAAGAAAAGTTGTACTCACTTGGCTCTTCCCTAAGGGAGGAACAAGCACCAAGAGTTTTTAGGATGTGCTCCGCCACATATATTCAGTATTTCAACATTGAAAGTTCAAACCCAAAACAGAAGGCTTATTACAGAAAACAAAAAACATGCACAAGATTAACCATTACAAAAGGTTTGCTGTAACCACTGGAAAGAAATTCAACGTTAAAGAACTTTGGTTGTGACTAGATTATGTTTTTAAATATGTTTTTGATTGGAAAAATCTATTACCACTTGTCATGAAATATTTAAAAAATTATTTGACCCCCAAATACTCCAAGAGTAACTCACATAAAACCAGGTGTTGTTTAGTTAACATTTTATAGATCTTGCAATTAGCTTCACTGATTCACAGGTGTTTAATTACTTCTAATCTTATCTAAAAACATTTCCTTCCCTAATATGAATTTTACACATTGCTGGGATTCAGATCTAATGCTCTCAGGAATGCTCAAGGCATTTCTTATAAAACGGAGTTTTTTAATCTAGAAAAAGCAAGAGGAATTTGGGTTTTGTTGGCTTTTCTTTTTAAGGTAAAAAACACCCATATCTTACAACTTTGTATTTTCTGACTTGCTCAGAGGAGTGGTTTTGGTGCGTAACATTCCTGCTGTGAGATTCATTCTTTGCTGAGATGACAGAACAAGGGTCTTTAGGTTTAGAATCCACTGTTTTCTTCTGATTTCTAGCAGCTTTCCTGTAAAAAAATGAAAGCTGCTCATTCAACCACCATCAACAAGGTTGTAAAATATTTCTTTTGATTATACTAATTTAAAAAAACCTCACTCCACTAAAGAGCTTTCATACAAAGAGTATCAGATACTGGGATTTTTCAACAGACTGTGCACAACAACATCATTTTCAATTATAGAAAAGGAGCTTAAAAACACGATTCAGACTCTGCCAGCAATATACACTTGTTCTGCAGAGCACCAAGGTCAGTTCTATCTGGAAGCAGTAAAATAACTAAAAGTAAAAACTAAAATAACTAAGCAGTAAAATAACTAACTAAACCTGACAAAGAAAAATAATTATGTCAGTGTACATCAAAAAGAACTTTGTTTTTCAACTCCCAGATGATAAATTACCTCAAAAACCATATGGAAAGGTGTGTGTTTTCTACCAATTCTATATTTTTAAGCACTACACAGTTTTATTCTACATTTGCAGAAAAAAAATATTTTCTACTCTAACTCCCTATGTATTTCTCAAAGAATTCAAAGAAACTCATGTTCATAGGCTTGGTAGCTGCACAAAACAAAACTTACTTTATCCTGCTACAAAAAGCAGGAAAAGTTGTAAAAGAAAGACAACAATAACATGAATATTTTGCACAGAATCACTCAAATGAAAATGTCTTACGCCTTTGTGGCTTCCAAAAACAAGGAAATCTGTTGTTTGATATACGGCTGTCGCAGGATGCTTTTCACACTGGGTCTTTCCTCAGGTTTTTTACTGAGCATAGTTTGTATTATTTCTACCAGCTGTGGGCTGTAATCCTTTGGCATAGGTGGCAGCTGTGAAAGGAAATGGAAGCCTGATATTATTTAACAGGCTACTTCTATCAACATGGGCTACTTCTAGAACATTTATGTGTGATCATTATTTTCAGCTACATAAAAAGTATGTATTAAAAAATAGACTCATTGTTCAAATGCTGAAAGTTACCCAATTGTCTAATGTTAAACAAAATATTGAAATTCCAAGTGTGTGGCTAAGAACTGTTCCTAATTTTATTAACATGAACAGCAAAAGTTCTGTAAATAGGCTTAAAATTTATATAAAATAAATCCATATTAACTTAATTATTTGCCAAAGCAAGAGGACATTTGAATTAGCTAATCTTACATAACAGGAAAATGGCATCACACAGTAATTTAATTTTTATGCAATGTTTATGCAAAACCAGAAGCAAATTAAGAAAGTAATCACAGAACCTTGAAAATTAATCAGTATATTCATTAAATGAAGAGATAACAAGAAACTCTATCCATATCTACAAAGGAATTACTCCCTCGGTCTGGTATCACATCATCCACCACCACAAAACAACATATGATGGTGTAAGTTACATGCAAGTATTTTTAACTCCATGCAATATGTCTGATTAGAAAAGTTAATCTCAATTTCTAGCTAGAAAATCCAAGCACATATAGAACATTTCAGGAGTTTTACCTTCCCTTCAATAATTCGATAAGCCAAGGAGTTCATGTCCTTGGCATTGAAGGCGTGTTTCAGTGTAGCCATCTCATAAACACAGCAGCCCAAAGCCCAAACATCAGACTGAAAAAAGGGGGAGAGAAAATGGTTTGGAACTTATTATGAGTTGTATAAGTTTTATCTTTGGACTTAGTTACCTGCTTTCAAAGAAGCTTTTAATGACATTCAGCTAATTAAGCCCAAATTCCATTGCAAACTTCTGGCTTCAGTCTCACTCTTCTATTTTTAATTTTGATCAAGTCAACTATTTCCTTAAAACTATCCCCAATCTTTTTCCAAAAGGAAGTGTAGAAATTAGCTGTCTTTGGGGGGAGAGTTGCTTATTTCCATTTTATCACAATATATGGCCTAATGGTAAAAAAAAAAAACCTTGATTTTTCATTGGAAGAAGTTTCCCCTCAGCTCTTGCTTATTACAGACACTCATATTTATGGTGTGTGGGGTTTACAGCAAGAGCTGCATATGTTTGCTTTGTTCTGTTTTAAATACACAGTAACACTGCTTACTCCTCTCATTAAAATTTCTTTTTCCCTTTTTATTTTTAATACAACTTTTGAGTGTAAAACTTCCTGTCTGGCATATAATGAATTCAGAAAGTGCATCTCTCTAACACAGACTGATATTTCTGTTCCTCTATCTCTCCAGCTGTGAGAGGTACAGACAGCCTGCTGAACACCTTGGCTGCAATAACTTAGCACATGCTATGAATTCCTAAACACAGTTCCAGAAACAAACGTTCCTACAAATCGCTCTCTTATTTTTTTGTTTGGTCTTTGGGAAGATTAAAAAGACTTGGAAGCAGTAAGAAGCCAAAATCCACATGATAACGATCTCAGACAAATAAAGTAAAGTTCCTAAGAAAAGAGAAATTACATTTTCATACTGTACCTTGTAGTTGTAGGGTTTGTTAGAAAAGAGTTCAGGGCTCATATAGTACGGGGTGCCTATGAGGGTGCTGGCCATGTCATACTGGTTTTCCAACACTCTGGCTATTCCCAGGTCTCCCACTTTGATTATATTTGTTCGTGTCAGGAAAATATTCTGAGTTTTAAGATCTCTGTGCAGAATGTGCTTTTCATGTAAATACTAGGGAGAAAAAAAATCATATAAATAAGGTTAATTAACTCCTAATTGGTTCTTTTACACTGAAAAGTAAAATCTCATTACCCAAGTCAAAGAAAGAAAACACAAAAGCAGAAGAAACACATAAATCCCTCTCAAGGTCAGGAGTGACCTGCTAAGACAGTATTGGTGAAATAACATTAAAAATGACTGATACAGACAGGGGCCCAAAACTTGGCCCTGCCTCAACCAAACCTCCCTGTGTGGCTCTTGTAAATCAGCAGAAAAGAGGAAATAAAAATGTAAAGTTAAGACTGTAACTCACTTTCTGCTGCTTTTATTTCTTGACAATCTTAGTCCAAAAAAATTTCAGAAGAAATTACAATGTGAGCTTTGTGTAAACAGGGAAGAAAATGAGTCATAATAAACAACAGGCAGTACCCATAATTAGTGTATTTTTGACCATGACAACCAACTTTAAGATAGAATTTTCTATCCAATTTCTTATTCTTTAATGTTAGCATCTATATCCCTTCTTTATTGCTGTAGCAATTGCCTTTAAAGTTTGATGACCTCCAATTACAAATTGAAAAGAGTAGGATAAAGCTTAATAGAAATTATGCATTAGTAGGCTAAATTTACCGTTAAAAATAGCAATAAAAACACTGAACACAAAATGCTTCTGAAAGAATATCCTTTTTTCCCCCAAAAAAAGTACATTTTGTAAACTTAATGTAAACATTCAAACCAGAGAAGCATTTCAGACAAGAGTTGCAAACACCCTAAAGGCAACCCCTGTCTACTGTGCTGCAGAGGTGTGGACATAAAATATGTCAGCAATTTCTTACTTAAAATTGTTGATTTGACTGCAATGATCCATTTTAATGTACTAATAACCATTGTATTTAGATACTAACCCAGCCAAACAGGAATCCAAAGGCTGCAGCCTAGCTAGTATTTTAAATTTTTTTTTAACGTCAAATTAAGTTTATATCTGAAGGTGACAAAATCACACTTCATTGTACCTGCAGTGCCATGGCAATCTGGACAAACCACTCCACCACCTGATTCTCAGGCAAGAGTTTTCCCTTCTGCTCCTTGAGTTTGTGGTAGAGGTCTCCTCCCTCGCAGAAGCCCATCACAATGTAGAGGTGGCCATCGTCCCCCTGCCAGGACTCTCTGTAGGTGACAATGTTGGGGTGTCTCAGCTGGGACAGCAGCTGTGCCTCCTGCTCTGCTGTTCTCCTCTCACGGCCGGAAGCACTTCTGAGGTTTAACTTTTTGATGACATACTGGAAAAGACAAGGCAAGGTGTATGGTAAGAAATGAAAGTAACTCTGCAGAAGCCTTAGGGACTTCTCCAGACCTAAAGGAAATGCAGAATTTTAAACCTCCACTCATTATTCTACACAGAGGCTGCAGTTTGGCTCAAAGTTATGCAGAATTTCTTCTTTTCTACCCTTACACCATGAAGATGGAACAAGTGTGTTCCACTCATCCACCTGAATACAACTCTGCTCAGGAATTTTGTGTTTTGCTTTCTTCTGACTAATGTTCACATTTCTTTTTTTCTCCCCACTCTCATTTTAAATGTGCGTCTGTCATTCATCTTTTAAGCCTGAAGTACCTGTTTGTGCACCACAGTTACTCTCAAAAAGGCCACATTAATATTAAACCTAAATATATATAAAATATGCAGTCATATCCAAACAAATGGTAATAGTCATCAGAAAGAGACAAAAGATCTTATGCTCATTCCTAAATTTCTTATATTCTTTATTAAGATGGGTCAAGAATTTTTCAAAGCTACATACAAAACTTGTTATCTACTTCCTTAATATGTATTACATTAAATGTAATTCTAAGGAATTTCAGGTTTCAGCAAAAACATTCATGAAGCTGAAGATGAAACAATAAAATCCATAGAACACTTTTATCACCCACAATACCAATATTTAGATCTGACCTAACCCTATCCTCACAAAAATTTTGTAGGACATCACTTTAGGGCATCAGCTTTCCACAGAACAATCATGTCGTGGTTACACCTGGACCTGCTCTTGTCAGAGAGGTTGTAAATCAAAACTTTTAAAACATTTTTACTTGCTGAATTTTAGCATCCTCAGAGATGGTTCAGTGTCTGCTCTCCAGGCTACACCTATTAATTAGCCCAGCACATTTAATTAGTGCTGAGGAGACACCCCTATATACCAAGGGAACCAATTACCCTAAAATCCACAGCACCTTGTGACTTTGTGTTTCAGAAGCCTGCTGGATAGGACCTGTGATGCTGCAAAGCTTCCAGGAGGAATATCACAAAGCTAATTGTGTACAGCATCACCTAATGATGAAAACAGAAATGCTGCAACTACTGTGTTCTATGTGACAAGTTAACTACAACTCTATCTTTGGGCATGGAAATAGTTTAAGCTTATATCAGCATCTTTTAGAAAATACACACCAAAATGCAAAAACCACATGTATTAGCCTTACTTTAAACCTGGTATCGATTATATTTAGCTTAATGAACATGTTTTCCTGGCAAGATTCTCTACTGGTCTACTGCAGTGCTCTTCCACCTTATTTGATACCAAATTGTGTACCAATTCCATTTTGTTTTGTTTGAAACACTTAAAGCTACTTGACCTTCTCCACAAAAATCCAGCATTCAGTTAACGGCAAATATGCTTAAATAAGACACAGTTTCTTTCACAGAACATGTGGCACTGTGCCAAAGCCACAACAAAAAAAAATCCTGATCATAGTGCTACAGAAGAAACTTTGTAAAAGTTGGTCAAAGATAAATCACACCAAATATTTATCATGCAACTACAAACAAGAAGCAAGGCTCTTGCTAGTGTTAATGACCAGCAGCAGCAGAACGAAATTCAAAGAGCGGTATCCGAGTGGAAGTGACCTCAATGCACTGTTTGCTTTGAGGATGGGGTTAGCAGCCCTGTGAGGCCATCGGACTGTGCACCGCGGTCTGGCCTGGAGGGAACAAGTGCTGCTATCCCAGCCCCGGGTCAGGGATTCACCTGGCCATTCCAAGCAGGGATCTGCCCTCATCCGGGAAGGTCACACCCTCTGATCCCTGCTGGGAACAAACCCTCTGATCCCTGCTGGGAACAAACCCGGTCCCATCACTTCCAGGAAAATCCCGGGCACAGGGCTCACACAGCACGTTCCTGTGGCACTGCTCTCGGAATGTTCTCCATCCCCATTTCTTTGCGTCTCACAGTTCCTCTCAAACACCTCTGCTTTGGCCAGACTAGACAGATTCGTTTAGTTTTCCAACAAAAATGCTTGTGCTCCTACTCTGACACAACCAAAACCTTGCCAGGAAGAGTCTTCTCCACACCTTTAATAGAAATTCTTATAGACAAGGGAAGAGAACAGAAACTCAGCTCAGGTGGCTGCAGCCCCACCCTGACACCAGGTGACGGTCACAGCCCCACCTTGACACCTGGCCGTAGTCACACCTGCACCCTGACACGATGTCCCTGGTCGTGCCCTGGGTTGGTCAGGACCACCAGCCAAAGCAGGGTCACAGCCGAACCAGACGCCGCGGCATACCAAGCCCAGCCCAGCCCCCGGCCATTCCCCTCAGGCCGAGCCGCGCCCGCCGCCGTGCCCGTGCCCCGCGGCCCAGCCCCTCGTTACCTGCTTGCGGTCCTGGCGGTGCCGCGCCAGGCTCACCTCCCCGTAGCTGCCCTTGCCCACGGCCCGCAGGAAGCAGTAGGCGGCCAGGGGCATCCTCCCGCCGCCGGGCCCAGGCAGCACCCGCTGCCATAGAGATGCCCGGGGCTGCCGCGGCCACGGAGCGCCCGGCGCGCAGCTTCCCGGCGCGGGCGCGGCGCCGCGGCGGCCATCTTGGAAGCGGGCGCGGCGGCCATGTTGAGGACGGGCAGCGCGGCTGAGGGAGCGAGCCCGGCCCGGTGCGGCCCCGGGACAGCGCTGTCCCCGCCCCGAGCCGCTGCTCCGGGACATCCCTGTGCTGGGCACGGGGGAGGGACGGCGACAAGGACACGGCTGTCACACAACACCTCAGCTGCCGTGAGCCCTGGCAGGGCGCAGCAGCTCCGCAGAGCCATCCCCTTCCTGGAGCTCTCCCGTGGCTGAGCACCTGCAGTCATAACACTGACTGCAGGAAAACCAGAAAACAAAATGTTTTGTTATCACTAAGCATGTAACCCCCAGTCCTCGAAATCTTTCATTAACGGGTGAAATGAGCCAGCTAAAAAGTTTAAGAGAGTTGACACTGTCAAGGTAACAAACACAGAAAATGGCCCTGCACCTGCAGCGGGGTGCACGTTGAACATGCAAGATGCAAGACCTGGGAGCTCGGACCTGGTTCCAGCCAGGAGGATGAATAGGAACCCGTGAAATGGGAAGTTTCTAGACTAGACAGGATACATGTCAAATAACGATGCCTAAATCGGGTACCTGAGTGATATGGAGGATTACAGGGGTACTTTTGAAACGGAGCTTAATGGATTTCACAGTCTGCAAGCTCTGTTATGGCTGCAGTAAATTTGAGCCAGGGAAAGCCTTTAAGGAAGTATCAGAAAGATGACAGTTTTCAACTGGGGAAAAAAGTGGGTCTGGGGTGGAGATTAATCTCAGTTGCCAGTACAGAAATGGCTGTGAATTTCTGTTTGGAGGTATTACATAGAAGAGACATTGCTGAAATATTCTGTAAATTCTTTAACAGATTTCCTAACAGTACTATGTAGATTACACTAATTCAAAATTCAGCATCTGATTTTTCCCAAATGCCTAATGCTTAATCCCACTTCTGTCATTGGGTTATTTATTAACACTTGGTAAACAAAGCTTTAGATATTTATGCATATCATTCCAATGGGAACCTCACTTTTTTTCCAAAATGGGAAATAATCTATTGCTTTGTATTTTAGTACTGATTCCTGCCTTTGCATCCTCAGACTTTTTGCTTACACATGTCAGAAACATCAGGGTAAGTAATCAACCATGTGTGGGTTGTGGGTCTCTCAATCCTCAGAGATTAATTCCTTGCAGTTTATCAGCATTTATCAGAGAGCTCATACAATGCTGGCAGCTGGAGCTCTGTGTCTCTGGTACCCCTGGACACAGGATAAAAGGTGGAACTCACTGGTTGATCTCTAATCAGCCTCAGTTTTCAGTCAGCTCTGAAGTTCTCTCTCTCTTTTTAAAACATCCCTTTTCTCTGTTTTCCCTGTCATCACCACGCAATGGTGACATGTTTTAGGAAAATATTAAATGTGTAAAGCAACCAGTGCTGCCAGGGAGCTGACTTTGGCACCTGTTAAGGAATACAAGTGAAAAGATGGCTCTAAGAAGCAGAAAACAAAGCCATAACATGGCATCAAGATAAATGCCTGCTGTCCAAATGACACGGTAGGATTTTTCTTAAAAGATTTGCATGTTAGCACAACATGAGATGCATCTCTGAAAGGGGCCATTCTGGTTTTGACTGGATCTCTGAGCAAGGCAGTGCTGCTTGATGTTTTGCCTAATTTTCTTTGGTTAACTTGCTGGCCACTACTCGCCTCCATAAATTATTTCCCCCTTTCTCACTGGCTATGTACTCTGAAAAGAGGGCAAATCTCTTTAGGGAGCATTCTGAGTTACTGGGTAGAACAGGACAAAACAATTTACAGTTGATTGCTGTTGATTAGGTTATGATCTTTGCCAAGACTTTTTCTTTGAAAATCAGGATAGTAACATGTCTAACTTTTAAAAGTCAACGTGAGATTTAATGCTGCAAATTGGAAATGCCAGGGATTCTTATTATTTAAGCATTAATCCTAAATGGAAAACTGCCAAAGCTCTGTGCAATGCTCCATCCATACATGCAGAGCACTATGGAAAAGTCAGTTGATCATGCCAGTTTTGTTCTGTAATTTATGCAAATGTGATTTGATTGAAATGGAGGAGATTGCTCTGTAGGGTGAAGGTCTCGGTGCCCATCTGTGTCTTGGCCTCTTTAAGCAAGCAGAATCCAGTGCTGAAGTGTGGCTGGAATTCTGGCTGTCTGATGACCTTTAAGCTGTCAGAGCTGCTTTTCGAGCCACAGCCAAGTAGACAAAATTGCAGACCCAATTCTGCTGCAAATGGAACAAAAATCTGCATCAGAGTTGCCTGTGTGTGCTGGCACACCTTGTTCCTGTGAGCTGCAGTGTGGGCTCTTCTCTGTGGCACCCCATTAGCATCACTTGGTGGGATGAAATCTTCAGTGTTGCTGTAGATTCAGAGATCATTTTCCTGCCTTGTTTTCCTATGTAGCATTCAGGGATAGATGCAAATATCTCGTTCAGTGCTGTGGACTCCCAGAGGTCACTTCAAGATAGCTGCACAGTCTTTGCTGAGTCTTTAGTTGTGCTATGGTTTAGTTTCCCAAGCTGTACAATCAGGGCTTCTTCCAGCAAGTAATGCAATGGAGACCTCTTTTCCCTCTCTCTTTTCTTGGGAGTTCAAATTTCTCTTTTACTTTCCAATTTCCGTAGATTTTTTGCACCTCTATTCTTTTTTCTGCCACAGCAAAACAGTATTAAACAAAAGAAGAGATTGTTGCTGTTGCACAACTGAAAAATAATAAAATTCTAATAATTGGTTCACCTGGCAAATATGTGAAAATAATACAGAAACATTTTATCAAGTAACAATTACCCGTGGTAGAGTAGGTTAATTCTCATTTTAGTCTAGAATTGCATAATCATTTTGATTGGCACACTATTGCTTTTTGCCCACATAGCTCAAAATGACCTTGATGTTGGTGATGGCTCAACTTAGACCTAAGTGAATCATTAAAAATGAAAAAAACCAGAACAAAATCACAGCCTCAGAGTCACGTAATCCACTCCCCTGTGCAAACCAGGGTCAGCCAGAGCAGGCAGCTGGGTGATGTCCAGCTGGATTGAGTATCTCCAGTGAAGATCAGCCCAGTGCAAAGTGAGTAGTGCCTTTCACAGAGAGATTTTTCTGTAGTTTCAATGGAAATTGCAAAATACCCCTCAACATATTTACAGAATCAAAATAGAACTCCTTCAAATCTACTGTTGAAGCCATGATTCTAATAAGGAATGTGCACAACAGCAATTCTGTAAAACTTAAATGCAGGTACAGCATCTTTCAGTTTGGAAGCAGTTGTCAGATTTGCTGAATTTGTACCTATGCACATTTTTATAGGTCTATTTTTTTGTTTGTTTGTTTTGTATAAACTGCCTGGTAATTCCACTGTAAGGCAAAGTTTGTACCAAACAAACTGACATTTCACAGAGTTCCAGGTTTTCATTTCCCAGGGTGCACACCTCAGTTTGTGTTTTGTAAGGGGAAATGACAAGCTGTAATGACAGTATGGATACAGAAAAGATAATTCCAATATTGAAAAGGTCAGATTTGAGTTGGTACACACTCTATAAAAGCATTAAAGGAACCCGTACATGCTTGTGAAAAGGAGAAATGGACACACAGAAATCATCTGGATGTCAATAACAGTTTGAAAGGTGAACCTAAAGAAATGCACACAGACTTTTTTTGTCAGATTCTTACAGCAGAAGAGAAGCCTCCTCCCTCAGACCTTGCATTACCTTAGAGTTAATATAGTGTCTTGAAAAGAACCCCAAAATAAACAAAAAATAACCCTCTGTGTCTCAGTTTCCAGCTGGGAAAGGTACTGAAAGCCTTAAGTGTACTTGAGATGTGTGTCTGATTTGTTGTGTCCTTACCCCTGCATTTGGTGGAGCAGGTAAACACAATTCCACAAAATGTGACCCCCGAGGCTCTTGGAGCCAGACCAGATCAGGTGTTTGCAGCTGAGCTGATGGGAACTGAGTTACACAAGCTGTTATTTTAACAGCACTCAGGAAGTTTGTTTAATGCCTGTCCTCTCTTTCAGAACAGAGTACGAGATATAGTTGTAGAGTTTCTGATATTTGCACCTACTTAGGGAGCAAATATGGGGAAAAAAAACCCAAACCCACATTTTAACTGCTTATTTTCCCCCCTCCATGCAACTTTTTGTAATGACAGCCTCTCCTATCTAATCCTGCTGAATTACCTTCCTACCTGGTCCCATTAGGATGAGAGGCTGGTGGGCTGAAATGGGAAAAATTTATGAGTCTGAAAAAAATGTAAGGGTGCACCTGTCTGATAGTTTGGATTTGTGTGACAGGAAAAAAACTCTGCCAACTGGGTTTTTATGCTTTGATACAACCGTTTTAGGTTTGTAGGGCTGTTGGTTTTCTTTTTAAGCAGGTTAAGTTTGAAAAGAAAATATGTACTGCAGGACCCAGATCTAGGAATTCTCAAGAAAATGATGTCGCTATGAGAACAAGATATTTTGGTTTTACTCAGGGTCACCATACAGCCAACTTATACTCAAGGAAGACCTATTAAGCAGATTTTAGTATGTTCTTTAGTCTCAATGACATTTAATTATAGATGGCACTGAGCATTTGAGCCTCTTTTCCTCTTATTCTCCCTCATATTTCAAGGGTCCATGTCTATTTTCAGCTGGAAGAAGACACTTTTTATGTCACATGAGCAAAATATAAAGGGAGCAACATTCAAAGTTTAACTTTCCTTTCAAAACCACAGTATTTAAGGTACACTAGCATCAAATGAAAAACAAAAGATTCACCAACGCTGGGAATGCCATAAGCAAAATAACTACAGCCTGCCTCACATCCCTTTCATGCTCTTCCCTCAAATTTACTTCAGTTTATTAATGAAGACCTTTCTCAAACCTTCCTTCTTCTGGACTCTTCTGACTTGTGACAACTACACATGCTAACAGATTTATTTCTAAATGCAGCTTTCCTACCTAAGTCATGATTTTTTCCCTTTTTTTCTCTTTACAGAAGCGAAATGCTGATAATGACTTGGTGAGTAAGGCTTGGTTTTGTCTGGGCTACCAAGATTTTATAGTGACAAGTTTATTGTTACTGTGTTCACAAAATGTTTCTGTGAGTCCAGTCTGAGCAAATGGATATTTCTGAGTGTGTGACAAGGGAAACAGCACAGAGCTGCCTGTTTTAGGCAGTAGGACTAACTAGACAGTTTCTTTCCAAGCTCTGATGGAAGATCCTGGACAAGGAAAGAGAATGAACAAATGACTTTTAATCTCATTGTATTTGAATAAATACCTAAATGGTTTTGAAGTCACCTCTGTATCACTAACAGACTTTCATTCTAGTTGGTTTTGTTTTTATTTTTATGTTGCAGTTATTGCTAAGGAAGGCAAGAGACCTCATCTCTGGGGCTGATTCCACTTGGCACCTGCATTCCCCTTCAGCAATGCTTAAATGCTTTGATTGTTTGGGGACCTTAATCAATCATCAGAGATCGGACCCACCATAAAAATTCTAAGGTTCTTTCCAGTGCTGGTTTTGCTGCAAGAAGCAGACCTTGTGGAGTTCCTAATGGGAACATCTATTGTTACCCATGCTTTCACTTAGTGTCCAGAAACCTTATACCTGAACATTCAAAAAAAAGAAGTATTGTCTTGCCCATTTCCTTGTTTAAAAAAACACTGAGCTCCAGCTGGGAGGAAGCTGAGAATAACATAAAATGGAATTTGGAGGCATTTGGTCTATTATGAAACAAGAGGATTACTTACATCCTTCCTCTAGGAGTCATCCACTCCTCTGATAACGCCAGTCACTAATACAGTGAGGCAGCAGTGAACAGCTGTGCTCTTTGAATAACCATAACAAGTCACTCTTTCAGTAGAGAAACAACCTATGCTTATGCAGTATTTTGGTAGTATTTTGTTAAAGTCTACAGTTATAACTTGTGGAATAGCACCATCATGTCACTGAAATAGATATCCAAGGAGACACAGCTGTGCTCCAGTTCTTGTATTAGGTCTTTCTTTTTGCTTTGGAGCGATCAATGTCCTGCTGTGGTTTCTGCTGTGTTTTCTACAACTGATTAACACACACAGGAGTGTAACAGCTAGTGCTCTTTTTGTCTTTTTTCAAATTTCTCAATCTACAGGTTGTCAATGGGATGGAAATCTATAGCATGAAAATTGAGAGTAAAGTAACTTCCCGGTTTGCCCACAATGTCATCACCAGTCGAGCTGTCAATCGTGGAAATGTGTCCAAAGAAGTCTTCTTTGATGTTGAACTCCCTAAGACAGCCTTCATTACCAACTTCAGCATGTGTGTAATCTTTACAATATTGTTAAAGAAGACTAAAAATCTGTGCTAATTCAGCTGGGGGAAACAGAACGCAAATGTTCATTTTACTTTGCAATTTGAATAGATTTCTAAATACCTCCTGGGTAATTTTCTGGTACTATTAACTTAACATGCAAGATATGTGGAGAAAGGCAAACATTGGTACATCTGTAGAAAAGATGACTAATTTTCAATTTTTTCTATTCATCATCATGAATAGAAGGGAACCTTAGGGAATGGGGGACCTTTCCTGCAGATTCATCCACCTTTTCAGAAATGCCTCTTACTTACTCTGGTATTATCAAACCAGGGAAGTTCCATTACTTAATTTCTCTGATGGCATTATAGCTTAATTTATCTCTTCATTAAAAAATCATACTTGAATGAAAGGCAGAAAGTAGAATTATCCCTTTACATTTGTACCTTCAGTTGCAATCATGTGCAGTTCTCCACCATGATGAGGTTTGATTCAGTTAAGCACATCCATCTCTGCCAATCACACTGTGCCTGCTTTATCTCCAGTGAAGAGGAGCAGCAGCTTTAGGCCACAACCACTCAGAATGCATTCTAGAACTTTGTTGATAGAATGAGGTGATGAGAAATGGCTGCTCAGTCCTCTAAGGAGTTCAAGGATGAAATGCTCCTCTGTAGATGATGACATCTGGACAGGTGAGTCACAGCCAGAGAGTTGGTTTGCCATTAGATGAGATGAGATGGTGAAGCTGCTGAAGTCTAGGAATATGGCAGGTGTAAGTTGTGTTCCTGTAGCCCAGTTTTGATCTAATTCAAAGTAAAAATTGGTTTAGATTATTTTATGATATTGAGCACAGAGGTCTTCATTCCAGCTAAATTCTCTGAGGAGCCTGGCTTCAGTGAAAGGGCCCAAATCTTGGCAATAGCAGGTCTCTGAAAGTGATTATTAGCAAACAAATCAATAAAGTGAGAATTCCTATAGTAACCTTCCACTGAACTAGGACTTTTTCATTTGCAGGACAATTGATGGTGTCACCTATCCTGGAACTATAAAGGAAAAAGAAGCTGCAAAAAAGCAATATGAGAAGGCTGTTTCAAGAGGACAGACTGCTGGTCTTGTCAAGTAAGGATGATGTCTTGTGTGGCTTCCATACCATCACTCCATAGCAGACTGTGAGATGGGAAAAGCTGTGTTCTGGCACTTTGCTGACATTAAGGGACAAAAGAACAATCACTAAGTTATAGCAATTGTAGCACAAATTGTAAAAAGAAATACAGCCTCTGACTGCATAGGCACTATCTGCAACTATGGAAAGGCTGTTCCTGCCACTTTCACTTCATTTCTGTGACCTATTCCTGAGATTAAGCTCACTGGGAAACCTGAATAAATTCTACAGGTTGAGTATGATTTTGAGTATTGATGGATGATTTTTAGCAATATATGGAAATTCCCATCTTTGTTTTACATCTTTTTGAAAATCGTATGCCATCAAAAAGAAATATTGTGAAAAAGGATAAAGATTTTTTTCCTATCCTCTTAAATACAGAACTTCAGGAAGAAAAACGGAAAAATTCACTGTCTCAGTCAACATTAAGGCAGCCAGTAAAGTCACTTTTGAACTCACATATGAGGAACTGCTGAAGCGACAGTTTGGAAAATATGAAATGTTCATCAAAGTAAAACCAAAGCAGCTTGTCAAAGATTTTGAGGTAAATGGCAAACTGATCAAATTTGACTGTAATTTAGGATATGATGGAATTCTGCATATCTGTTGAAAGTGGGGTACCATGGTCATTCCCATTGGTTCACAAGTGAGCTAAAGGCCATGATAACATTTCTCATCATTCCCATGGGGAGCACTCATCAGTATGCTCTAATGCAGGCTTTTACTTGTAAACCTGACAAATTTGCTCATCTACTGAGCATTCCAAAAGAAATCTTGTATGAAAACCTGAAAAAGCTATTACAATGCTTTGGAGTAATTGTATATACCTTTATAGCATGAACTCAGCTTTCTCACCCCACTGTGAAACAGCACCATCTTTAAATCACAGTGATGCATGTCACATTCTGGAGTACTGCAGCTTTTTGTGCCTATCTGCCTTGATAATGATACCACTATCTAGCTTTCCAACAAGTCATATTTCTATTAAAGTTTACTTATTTCTAGCTTTGTTTTTACCTTCTGTGTTAAAAAGGCCTCTTTGGCTGAAGATGTGTCCACACAAGTGTAGATTTGGACTGCCATTATGAATTACAGAAGTAAATTTCTTCATTTTTATGAAATCCATCTTTCACATCAGTAGTTGCTGATGCTTCTGTAAATGGCTGAGTTGATGTATTATGGTTTAATCAATGACAGTAAATTTTCAATTAATATTTCAGATTGAAGTAGATATCTTTGAGCCCCAGGGTATCACTGAGCTGGAAGCAGAAGGAACATTCATCACCAATGAGCTACAAAATACCGTTAAAAAAACTTTTTCAGGAAAAAAGGTACAATGATTATAGCATTCCATTATTTACTTATTATGGTTATATTTCTGAAAAAATAATTTCAGTGCTAGCAATGGCAGCAAGAGGAAACCTGAATACCAGTAGGATTATCTCTTATAGCAAAACTGAATTAATAACAAATAGTTTTCCCTTGTATGGGGGTGGTAGAATTCCTAAAACATACAACAGCTTTATCAAAGGTGTTTTTCAGAGTGAAGAGCTGACCCAAGGCAGATGGGGAAGTAAGCATATGGAGAAAGCCCTGGATAGCAGTCTTCATGTGTCAGTTACCACCAATAAATTTCTAAGTACATATGGATACATACAATCTAGTAGCTAACCCAATACAACAGGTTCTTCTTATGTCTGTGAAAATAAGTTTAGGGGCTTTAAAAAAATGCAGATGTGTTCTGTAGAAGATTTTCAGCTGTTAAAGTTCAGCTCTAAGGAAGGCTTTTCTTTCCAGGGCCACATCTCTTTCAAGCCAACCCTCGATCAGCAGCGAACCTGTGCAAATTGCTCACAGTCTGTCTTGGATGGGGATTTTACTGTAAGATATGATGTGAAGAGAACAACTCCAGATAATTTGCAGGTAAGTGTAACAACTTGAAATTCTGAACTGTTGAAGAGTTTAACTTACACAGTAAAGGTCAGGGAGCAGCGAGGGCCAGCTGTTTCCTAAGGGACAGGCAGCTGAGTGTGAGCAGGAGTCAGTCTTCAGGGTGGGATCCGAAACAGTGGAGTCCATGGATAGGAACAGGTATAGCTGTGACACAGCTGGAGACAGATGTTCTGACACTGTAGCTCAGGTGGGGACTAAAGGCCCAGTCTTGCACTTAAATGACACTCCTGGGCCCATGGACAGAGGTGAGACTGGTCAGGGCCATTAAAACTTTTTAGGCCGCTCAGGGGCTAGACATTAAATGAGAGTAATATCTCCTTTATCTGTTTTACTTTTATAATGTACCAAACTTTTTGGAGGTGGTGTGTGGTTTTTTTAACATTTTCTTTTTCAGATTGTCAATGGCTACTTTGTACACTTCTTTGCACCAACAAATCTTCCGAAGTTGTCCAAGAATATAGTTTTTGTATTGGATACTAGTGGCTCAATGTATGGAAGAGAAATTCAACAAGTGAGTTGTTACATTAGTATAGAGTTCCAGTGAAAGAGCTGGAACAAAGTGCTGGGAGGGAGATGGTGCTGGAAGAGGCACCTTACAGTGCACACATGCTGCTCAAGCTGTACAAAGTGGCTTGATGGGGTGACCTCTCTAATGCCTAGTGCCAGATGTGCTAGTTTGCAGTGTTGCCCTAAACAAAAAATCTATACATTTACCCTGTATTTACTTATAAATGTCATTAGCTCAAAACTCTAAATATCAACATTTCCAGAAAGTGCTGTCATGTGTGCTTGACAGTCCCTGAATAAGCCATGTATACAGATTATGTGCACTTTCTCTGTTCATTCTGCATCTGGGAAGCAGCAGCTCTTTTCAGAGTTATGACTGAGCTAATGTTCAGAATTTTCAGGTTTTGGTGCTGCATCAGAATACCCAGGCATGCTTGTTTATGAGCTTCTCCACTAACATGTAGCTACCCATTTGCCATGCCATCTTATCTCAGTGTAAGCAGCCAACCATGATGGGAAACCTGATTTTCATCTCAGCTACAAAGATTTACCAGATGTTATTGCAGCTGACTTCCCTAGAGTTACTCTGAAATAGACACACGGACTGGCAAGAACAGAACAAGTTCAGAATTTTTGCACTATATACTGTGTAGGAGTAAAAAATACTCCAATGCTGAGAGATTAATAATGTAAAATCTGTAAGCATGTATTCTTTTAAATGTTGAATCATATATTTAGATCTCTTTGTCTTATAGACAAAAGATGCACTGCTAAAAATCCTAGATGACATGAAAGAAGATGACTTCTTCAATTTCATATTATTTGATAGTGAAATATCTACCTGGAAAGAAACATTAATCAAGGCCACTCCTGAGAATTTGGATGAAGCAAGGAAGTTTGTTCGGCACATTTCTGCTCAAGGCAGTAAGTACTTGACTGGCCTTGCCAATAGGTCATTGTGTAAGTTAATTTATTGACTGATTCTGTGAACACAATGCTACAGTTTGTTGGGGTTTCAGATTGCTGATGAGGCACCCCTGAAGTTCAATTTTACTCAGGAAATGACATCTGTTTCTCTTTATGTTTCCAAAGTCCAGGTACTTTTCTACCTAGACATCCCCTTGCTTGTAAATCCAAATCTTTCATTTTCTTACTGTAATGAAATCTCTTCAGACCCCAGTGAAAAATGGACCTTTATTTTGACAGCCTTTGCTGAACCCAAATTTCTATGTCTATCTCATAGTGACAAATTTACATGGTGGTTTGATGAGAGGAATTGATATTCTGAATGCTGCTCATGAAGAAAACCTTGTGCCCAAGAGAAGTGCTTCTATAATTATCATGTTAACAGATGGCCAACCAAATGTAGGTAAGTTTGTATTGCATGGAATAAAAAGGATAAGTTCATTAACTAACAAAAAATGCTAATTAAAAATGGCCTTCATCTTTGACTTCTGGATATTTTCATTATTTGAATGCTATTATACCAGCATTATAGTACTAAATCAAGCTTTTGGTAATGTTTCCTAAGAAATCTGAACATGCCAAGTCACATTTGATTTTATGATCATTTTATCTATTTTGAAAACAACTGAAACATTTCCTGGTTTGATGCAGGTGTATCAGATACTCAGGAGATTCAGAAAGCAGTGAAGAAGGCCATTGATGGCAGATACCCCTTATACAACCTTGGCTTTGGCAGTGGTGTCGACTACGGCTTCTTGGAGAGGATGGCCCTGGAGAATAAAGGATTGGCCCGTCGGATTTATCCGGACTCTGATGCAGATTTGCAGCTTCAGGTGAAGTAGTTACCACGTACATGAGATCACAGATACATTAGGTCAGATAACTATTCACGTTCTTATTTTCAAATAATCAAAATCCCAGTGTGTAATCTGGTATTGAGATACTCCAGTCTGCTGTGATCAGAGTATTAAATCATAGAATAGTTTGAGTTGGAAGGGACCTTTAGCTGCATTTAATTTTCCCCTTGCCTTATATAAGCAGGAAGTGCAGGGACAGTAAAATACTGTGGGCTATGGCAGGGAGTTTAAAACTTGGCATAGGGTGACACCAGTCACAGTTCTGAAGGACACTCTGGTGGAATTCCTGCAGTCATTGTATCTCCTGCACCTCACAGATCATGTGGTTAATATCATGTCAAGGGACAAGAAGGGTGACAGATCATAAAGCTCTAGATATTCCTTCTTTAGAAACTTATTACAAGCAGGTGTATCTTACCACACTCCTGAGGCATTTTAGAGTTGTGTAAGACATGGAAACTGCTATAGGCCATACAGGGTTGTCTTTTTTTACTTCTCACATTCCAATAGCAGCCATTCAAAGAATTCACCAAAGAATTAGATTTCATTGCAAGTTCTGATAAAATCAAATACCCAGTCTCTTTTGATTATGTTGTCATGTCAGTCTCTGCAGAGAAGAGGTGTAGAAAATTATCTCTATGAAATAACAGGAGGCTTGGCATCCCTCTTGATTTGTATTGATGGAACTCATCATCCACAGCACATTGTTCTCAAATATTTTTCCTCTCTCTTAGAAAGACTGAAGAGTTTGTATGTCCTTTCTCATTTCCATTATTTGTTGGTTTCTAGGCCTTCCACTCTGAGATTTAACTAAATATCTAAATATTTCTTATAAAATCCACTTTTAGTTTTCATTGCTGAAATAGCTGGATGTTTCTGGTTACAGACAATAATAGTTAAATGTTTTCTTGTTTTTTTTTTTTCAATCCTACAGGGGTTTTATGATGAGGTGTCAAATCCCATGCTCATAGATGTACAGTTAAACTACCCAGAAAATGAAATATCAGAGCTAACTACTAACAGCTTTAAGCATTTCTATGATGGATCTGAGATTGTGGTGGCTGGGCGGTTTGTAGACAGCAACCAAAACCATTTGTCTGTAGATGTCAGAGGTAAAGGTGTAAGTATGGATTTCTTTGACTTATGTAAGCTACACAAAATCTCTGAATGCTTCTTTTGCCTCCATTGCGATGAACAAAAATGCCATGTGAATGTAGAAAATTGGGTTATGTTCTGTAGTGTACACCTCTAAAATTCCCAGAAACAATGGGACAGAATTCCTCATAAAATGCTGGCAATTTTCTGGTGTAGAACCAGACTGGTTTTCAATTTCATAAGATTTTCAGGTGTGAAGGTCTTAATTTCTGAGAAGTTCTGTCAGTCCCCAGCTACTTGTGATACAGAGAATATTCTCACTCCCAACAGGCTCAGGACGCCCTGTCGTACACTACACAGCAAGATGCTGAGCAAACAGCTCAGGCTTTCCAAGAACAGCAGTACATATTTGGAGAGTACATTGAAAGGCTCTGGGCTTATCTTACCATTGAACAACTCTTGGAAAAACGGTAATTATACTGGAATAATTCCTTAGCTCTGAATCCCTTACACCCTCTGACTCCTGCAGTTTCCAAGATGTGAAGCTGACATTCACATCTCACTGAGTGCCAGTGGGAAAGCATAAAAATCAGTGAGGGAAATCCACCAACCTATTCTCCTCCCTCGGTATTCTCCTCCTAGCCTCAGTATTCCTGTTTCAGGTCGCAAATGAAACAATTTTAAATTATTGCAAGTATAAAGCACAGTTTTGCCTTTCTCTTGGACAGCCAGTAGAATCAGAAGTGTTCTTAGACTGTAGTGGTTATATCTTATTGATAAATTACCTGCAGAGAAATTACTTTACTTTAAAATATTTAATCTGAAGTGTGGTGAGTGATTCTGCAATCACTGATGCTGAGAGTCTCTTCCTGTATTCAGAATTACAGCTACAGGAGAAGAAAAGGAAAACCTTACAGCTCAAGCGCTGGCTCTCTCACTAATGTACAAGTTTGTAACACCACTGACATCCATGGTGGTAACAAAACCAGAAGAAAATGGCAATGAAGAGGGGATTGCTGATAAGCCCACTGAAGGTATAGAGATCTTCACAATTGTACTGTATTTGAGAAGCCAAGAGTCCATTTGATGTTCCCCTAAAGAAAGGCTTTCATGTGGGCAGTTTTAAATATGTATCTGCAAAATCTACTTTCCAAACCTGGCATGTGTGTGGTTTATGCAAAATTACTTCCCATTGTAAAGCTCATTTCCATCCAACCATCCTTCATTACTAAATCGTATGGGTAAAGTACCATAAATTTAAAATAAATGTATTTTAAACTAAATAGAAAAACTATTACAGAAAAAGACCCTGAAAACCAACAACAATTTCTGATCTTATAATCCAGCTATATTCAGATGACTTACCATCACTTTCTCCTTTATTTTTCTACATACTTCAGCCTAGGGATAGATGTAGTAACCTCTTTCCACATGAAAAGGGAAAATTTGCATGAGCTCTTCCTCAGGCAGGATGTATCAGGTTGTAAAAACATTGAGATTACTTATGTAAAACACAATAGCCATCTATATATTGCAGAAGAGAAGCAATTATATTGAAAACACACAATTTGTTTGCAACTCCTCTGATACTTTAGCTAATTCCCTGCTCAGTGAAACATTCTTCTTTCCTACAGTTCAGCCTCTCTGTTTAACCCCTGTGTAACAGATACTGTGTTTCTCCTTGCTCTTTGGCCATGCTCAGTGTGCCCCCAGCCATCCTAACTTCATGTATTGTTCGAGCCACCCTCATCCCACAGCTCTGACAGAGGCTTTCCAGTCTCTTCTAGCAGCATTCTTTATTTTCTCTCCAACTTTTGTTTAGAGCCCCTGAAAGTTTCTTGGAGGCTCTGTGTGGGTTCTCTGCTGCCTTCATTAGAAAGATGAAAAACTTTCTAATCTCCTGATTTTGGCATAGGAATTTAAGGCATTTTAGCATAACAGAGATACTGGAGATTGGTGAGGTTTTTTCAGCTGCAGTAAGTCCTGAAACCAGTGAATTGCTAAATGCCCTTCAACTTGGAGTCATTCTTCAGGCATTCTGCTGATAAATTTTTGCATTATTTTTCATGACTCTCATAATGGAATACTAACATAAACCCGCTTCATGATTAATTTAACATTCAAGTCACTACACAGCATAATGACTTTGAAGTTTGCAGCTGGCCTCCATAAGATGAAACCCCCAAGCACCTGACAGAAGTGGCATCCACTCAGTAATCTACAGTTCTTTGCTTTCCCTTTCCAGGTATTTGTAGTACAAAAGCTCTTTTCTGAACCTCTTTCCAAGGAAATCCTCTCTGCATATAGATAGTATAGGGCAGTAATAGGAGAAGATACTCAAAGCACTGCCCCTGTGTAAGAAAAGGAAACAGTTTTACTCACCCTGAAGTCTCAATTCACAAATCAATGTACTGAATCATCCAGTCAGTATTAATAGAATCATCCAAATGCCTGGAAAACCACAAAATAGTAAAACCAGTAAGGAATATTTTGCAGTATAGGTATGGCCCAACTATAAAGCAATTCCAAATAGAGCTCTTGTCCCATACACAATAAATTGCAGTTCTGCTGCCCCACATAACAGCTTTTTACTTTCAGTATGTTTCTGTTTGATCTACAAATACTGAGTTGTATCACTGGGAAGAAATGGCATTACAAAACACTGAAGATAGCTGGTTAAGTTTTTAAACAGTTTTAATTTTTTTACAATGTTTTATTAGGGTCAGAATCCTTTCTGTTTAATTGTATAACTGGAACTTTCTCTTTTTCTTCCTTTTACTTCTTACCTGCCCATGGTAACAGCTGAAGGTATGTACATTTCTTATTAAATTTACTTAACATTTTTAATAGAGATGGATTTTCTGCATTACTTATTTGATCTAGAATGCAATATTTTCATAAAGTTCATGGGGAATTAATCAAGATGGTGTTATGAATAGACATACAACTTTTCAGATGGACAAGTTTGTAAATAGTGGTTTCAATTCAGTTCCTGTCTCTGATGGTTGCAGCATCCCACCCCCATAGAATTCAGGCCCAGGACAAGTCAGCTGCTCTCCAGGGCTGCCACGGGGACTTCCAGGTGCCCCTGTGTAGCAATCTCATACAAAGATATCTTCATTCATGCCATGATGGCCACTTCTAAAGCACAGAGCCCTGTCTTCAGACACCCTGACAGAATTTCAGATGTGAAAAGAGCAGAAGAGTATAAAAATGTGGAGCCAGGTGGGCAGTCCTTCCTTGCCCTTAGAAGAAGGTGGCACAGAGGGATCAGAGAACAGCAGGGTGTCCCAGTCCCAGAGAGAGCAAACCCCGTGCTCTTGGAGAAGTAACATTTGTGCTGGAAAGCAGAGTGTGCTTTCAGCCCTTCAAGACTGTTGCTTTGTAGCACTCTTAAAGAAACTGTTTTGACTAATCTTTTACTTTGTAATATTTAGAAATTTCTACATAATTACAAGATTTTTGGGTTGGTTTTGGAAGGTGGAAGGAATGAAGTGGGTGAGATTGGGTTTTGTTCTTTGTAGCCTCTAACATTTTGGTTTTTTCAAGCAGGGATGTTCACAGGTCCTTTGCTGGGTAAGTAATTGGATTTACTTTTTTCTGAATGGAGCAGGATCTGTCAAGTGAAATTACCAGAGGCAGAGATGCCTTTTCTGGCAGTACAACTGGACTTTAACAAATATTACCAAATTCTGCTCACTGCTGAAGACACTTAAGGGTTGAACAATACGAGGTGACAAACTTTCAGCTAAATAGTTTATAAGGGGTAAATATCTGTTTACCAAACCACCATTTTCCCTGAAAGCTGTTTCCCAAGAATAGAGGATGGACTTTACTTTGCATTTCTTTGGAATTATATAGAGCCAGGGACTGTGATGTCAGCACCTCTCACTAAATTAACGTGTTCAGTCACTTGTGCTTGAAGCATCTGTTTTATTCAAGAGACAGCAGCTGACCCACCAAATTGCTGGCTGGGCAATCCTGGAAATGGGAGAGTTAGATATATGCTTTTGCTTTGGAGATTAGTGCCACTCTCTGTCTCTGTCTAGTTTTTTCAAGTCTTCACTGAAAATACTTAAATTCATTCTGGAAAAACAAACACACACACGCACACATACACACACACACACAAAAAAAAAAAAAAAAAAAAAAAAAAAAAAAAAAAAAAAAAAAAAAAAAAAAAAAAACACCACAAAAACCCAAAACAAAAAAAACAACCNNCAAAACACCACAAAACCCCAAACCAAACTAACCAACCAAACACCGCCCCCCCTCCCCCAGATGTCAATAAGTCAGAAGTTTTCAATGGATGATGTTTCATTTCCTTGCTGATGCCTCAGTCCTCAAGTCTGAAATATTTGTATCCTACAGATGTGTTGCTTTGGCTAAGCACACAAACTGTCATTCCATAGATTACATGCTTTAAAAACTAGGATGCAATTACTGATTTACCTAGCATATGAACTCCCTGACATCTTACATGGGCCATGCAATTTTCCATTTTGGTGTGAGTTTTTCTAACAACTTTCTTTCCTTCTACAGCTTCACCAGTCTATCACACATATGCATCACAACCCACATGGTATTCTAGTGGTGAGTAGTTGGAGTAGTGTCTGTCTAGGAGAACAGAAGAGGGTATTTGAGGCTAAATTACACAATTCTTATGAATATTTTCAATATTTCCCTTCCTTAAAAACAGACATTTTTTCATTTTAAAGGGGCGAATATTTTAATTTACTTTTTAAACATCTCTCAATATCTTATAAGATCAAGTAATTGAATTTTCTCAGTCCTCCTTCACATCAGTAATTTTTATGTTGATAACTGCCTGTTTTCTATTAAATAATTTATATTTAATTATTAAATTTAAACATTAAGCAATATTAAATGCTCATGTGGAGCTTTGACTCTGTGTATCACTATACAGACACCAGTGATTTGCCTTTACAGTTGATGGAGATCCACACTTCATTATATCAGTGCCACAAAAAAAAGATGCCATTTGTTTTAATATCAATGAAAACCCTGGCATGATCTTAAATTTAATAAATGACCCAGTTACAGGTGAGTTTTTAACTTTTTTTTTTTTAATACAGGGTACTTCTAACAAAATGTATTTAAAGGCTATTTCTGTTTTGATAGTGCATAAGCTTTTTTTCCCAGCAAAGTTAGCAGGAGGTCCTGTAGCTAGCAGACCATTATCATCACTGTTTTCACTTGTTGTAGCAAAATGAACTTTTAAATTTTAAACTTACTTTAAAAACCACTGTGAGGTTTGAGAGTAGTAATTTGCCTCAGTGAGTTGTAGTAGAAGCAATAAAGTAATCCTTAGGTGGCCAGTTTGTGGAATATCTGGTAAAGAGAGACTGATGTCACTCAGACTCTGTATCCATCACAAACTCTCTGTGCTTTGGGAAAAACGGAACTTTTCTCAACAAAATGATTGTTGGCTTTGTGCAAATTCACAGAACAACCCCCAGAACTTTATTTTGCCTTGGTATTCACAAGTAATTCTGATCTATTTTTCAACTCATATCTAATTTCTGAAGTTGTTGTTAAACTTCAAGATGCTCCTTGACATCAGTTGATCAGGTCCTGTCTATAAAACAATACTTGTTTCATTTCTGTATTAGGCATCACAGTCAATGGAGAACTTATTGGTGATAAGAGAGCAAATAGTGATGCAAAGATCCAAAACTCCTATTTTGGAAAACTTGGTATTGCAAATAAACACCTGAATGTAAAGCTGACAGTAACTCCTGAGACAATCAAAATTCAGAATGGTGATGAAAAAACAGGTTTCACCTGGCTGGACTCAGTCACCTTGCAACAAGCAGGGTAAGACTTGCAGAAAGGGTATCAGGCTCTTGTATTGATTTTTAATCTTCTTAAAATATTTTAAAATGTTGATCAGTAATATACTTCTAAGATTTGTGTGGGAATCTACAAAAGCAATTGATTCAAGCCCTTCTGGATTCTGCTCTCTACTTTGTTGTGTAACTGCTGAATTATTCAAAAATACCTCTGTTTGAATAAGTAAATGAAGACTTTTCCCTCATCTTGTATTGCTATGACTTAAGGTAAAACTAGATTTGGTATTGTGCTTTATGCAGCAATGTCTTGCAAATACTTAAGGATTAACTTCAGACATAGTGTGTAATCTTTCAAAGGCATAACAGTGTTCCAAAAAAAATCCTCCATTTTAAAAATTGAACTTATGGCAGTTACAGAATTGGCATCCCTTTTCTTGTCAGCAGGTATATTTCTCATGGGATCTATTACAGAATCATTTATGCCTGTGCAAAACGTTTATAGAAGGAACAGGCAACATTTTCTCTTCCTCCTCCTTTACATTTCACTGTGTAGAATAAAATTCCTGATTTCTTAAGGCCTGGCAGTGCAGCAGAAAGAGCAAACTGTCATTCATACACATGATTTTTTAAATTGTGATAAACACATGGATGATATCACTGACACAATCAGAAGCAAATCTTCTCCATCCTAGCACTAAAATAGGCAGTTTGGGAGTTGACTTCTCTGAAAAACTAAAGGAAAAAGTGTCATGTAGCATCCAGACAAAGAAGTGATGGTTTAATAATAGAATTTGTATCACTGAGCATCAGGTGCTGTATCTACATATCACCAAGCTATCTGTAACTAATTACACTGTTAAAGGACAGGTTTTGCTAAAAACATCTTACTGAAAAGTTCAAAGGCCAGGTAGCCTTTTCCAGTGTCATTTAATATGATCCTGTGACTGTCTGTGAACACACAAAGAGACTCCATGGACCAAACCAGGCAGCAAATCCTCTCTCTTAAAAAACACTGAGCAGTTTATAAAGCTACATTTGTTTTTTCTTCTCCCATTTCTTTCTGTTGCTGTTAACCCTGGTAAACACAATGTTCTAAGTCACGTTTTTCTTTTTTCCTCAGCTTAACTTTGATAATTAACAGAAAAAAAAATCTGGTGCTCTCAATGGGCAGTGGTGTCTCATTTGTTGTTGTTTTGCACCAAGTGTGGAAGAAACATCCTCTCCACCAAGATTTCCTGGGACTGTATACATTGAAAAGTGATAAACTGTCTGAACAGACCCATGGATTATTAGGTATGACTTTGTTTAGTGTTTCCCTGCTGGTCTTTCCTCATGAGGCTACATAATTTATAGACAGAATATTGTAGTTGTGCTGAGAATAATCACATCCAAAAATTTCAGAGATCAACACATGGATTATTTGATTTTTAAAAAGCTGGAGATTTGGAAAATATGTAATAAATTCAACAGAATAGACAACACACCAAGTCAGGATATCTTGAAGGATATCTAGAAAAGGCTTTAACTATGCAGTCAGAAGCTGGAACTTACATCCAGATGATGTGGATGCAATTCTGGATTATAAACAGAAAATAATACCAATAATACCTCAGGCATATGTTCAGCCTTACCTGAAACTTGGTGTTTGCTTATCGAATCAAAACTCTGAAGGGACATGAAAACCAGCACAGGAATGTAGAAATTCTGGGATTTCTGTTTAGTTTGCTTCTGTTTTAATACCTGAAATGGTAATTTCAGCTTTTTTTTTTAGGACAGTTTTTCCGGCCCATTGACTTCACCATACTTGAAATTCATCCTGGGTCTGATCCCAAGAAACCAGATGCCACAATGATTGTTAAAAACAATGAACTGACAGTAACAAGGTACAAAATAATGAAGTCCTTAGCAAAGACTTAGGCAAGATTCCTTGTCCAGGTGCAGTTCCTACCTCAGTACTCCCATGGCTGTGTTTTCCTTTTCAGGGGCTGGCAGAAGGATTACAGAAGAGATCCTAAAAACGGCGTTGATATTCCTTGCTGGTTTGTGCATGACAATGGAGCTGGGCTGATAGATGGTGTTCACACAGATTATATTGTTTCCAGTCTCTTCTAAGCAACTTCCTCCAAATGCACAGGCAGACAATGTTTGTCTGAAAGAATAGTATTTTCAACATATAAGAACTATTCAAAGCGTATAAACATACCATGTTTAGCAAGGACAAGGTATGATGGATTCTCATAGAGTTTTACTGTGTATTTGATCCAATCTGAAGTGCAAGATCCCTCATCCTCTGAAGTGTCCTCCTTATTAGGTTTAAAATTCTGACTTAAAATGTTACTTTGTAAAACGTAACAGAAACCCTCTACCAGTTTTTAATCAATAGCTGAGTGTCAGGAGTGATTAAATAAAAGTATCAGTACTCAGTGCCTGGTTGTGTTATTCTGACAGCTCAATGTTCTCGTGCCAGTTTCCCAAAGCCCAGGGTGCCAGATGCGTTTTGAAATAGAGCACAAGGGGATATGTGACAGCCCAGCCCAGATTTTGGGATAATCCCGTGGTACTTGAAACCACCTGACCTCTTGACTGTGCAGTGCTGAGGGCTGCTGCCAGCACAGGAGGTGACTGTTGGCATCCAGGACTTCTGTGTTTTAGTATTTAAATTTGAATCTAACTTGTGAATATCTGAATCTTTATAAATTAATGAAACACCAAGGTTGCAAGCAGCACTCACATTTGAGTAATGATAGCCCTTTTGCACCGTGTCTTTCTTGAGGAAGACCTTTCCTTCTCTTCCCATAAAAGAATTTATGAACACATTCAGGGCATGTGCCCCATTTATTTATGTATTCATTTTTTTACTGCAAGAAATTGTAAGCTCGTACTTCTAAAGCAAAAACCCACCAACCAAAAATATGTTCTGTCCCTCTCATATTCCTTACTTCAAGATTTCTTTCAATCAAATCAGCCACAAAAAGGCAGTTGTGGTCTCACATGGCAAAACAGAAAATTCCCCAAGAGTAGCAGGACAAAGAAAGTAATTGTGTGGAAAAGTAGAATGCAGAACACAGAGAAAAGAGGAGTGTAGTGGGAGAAACAGATGATAGAAGATGTGATAGGTTAAATTGAAAGAACAAGGGTAGAAGTGAACAAAAATACAACAGAAAAATCCAAGAGGAAAAACAATTGAGGAAATATATACTTACTGCTAAATTTATGGGAGATACCCATAAGGGTAGCCTTACCTTTGCCTCCCAAAAAGGGAGGCCTTTCTGAGGAGCAAAATCCTTTACTGAAAGCAGCAGCTTTGTAGAAGAAAAAAAAATAGGTGAGGGGAGATGGTGTCACAGTGGCTGCAGATCTTTGCCTGCTAAATCCAGCCAGAAATGGTGAAAGAAAACAGTAATTTCTACAGAAGGTAATAAGTGACTGAAAAATGAGGAAGGCAGGGAGAGCAACAAGAAGGAGTGAGAGAAGACCAGAACATTGAAACTAGGAAGTTTAAGTTTAGAGGGTTCTAAATTTTTATTCTAAGAGAATTAATTAGATGGAATAGAATGAAATAAAGAAATTATCCATTTTGGATGTGACACAGGAGCTGTGGCACTGCCCATGGGGGCTGCTCCTGTCGTCACTTGCTCCATTAACACCATGAAGCAGAGCAGTGGACAGCAGACCTTGACCTCCCTGGCTGGCAGAGTTTGGGCACGAGGCAATCCTGGGCCAGCCAGAACTTTCCTGTTTGATTTATTGGGATGAGGCCAGTCTGGAGCTGGCAGGAGTCTTGTCTGTGACTCAATTGGGAGCCATGAGTTGCTCTCAGGGGCTCTGGTCTGCTTTTGCATGGCTTCTGTTCAATAAGCCCTCGGAGATTCCTGCAAAGCAGGAGGTAACAGCAAATGTAGCTAAAGGTAACAGAGGGCAGAGAGAAGCAGCAGACAAATGCTCACAATTAGAGAAAACATTTACTCCTCCTGCTGATGGCTACAGTGCTGGTTAAAAGAGAAGTGTGGGGTCATATCCTGTGAGACATGTATAGATATATTACATATACACTGACACTATTTTTTATTGGAATTAGAAATTACAAAATGCCAAATATTCATTACTGCGTCTGCCTTCAGCTTCCAAGCAAAGGAAGGGAACACAGGAAATCAGAAACCCACCAGAACTCACTCTGGGGCTTGGAAGGCACAGGAGGGGAGTGACTAAACAACAAATTGAGACACAATTCAAGTGAAGAGTGGAATGGCACCTACTTACAGAATGGAAAGCACATGTGCAGGTGGGAAGCAGCACTACATGGATTTGGGAGTTGCAGCAGCCAGGCACACCAGCGACTTCAGGCTGCTGCAGAAAGCACAGAAATCTCTGTCAGCACAGCTGTTTCTGTGTGGCAGGAGGTGACACACAGACACCATACAACTGAAAGCAGGGAATATTTGATTTGCAGCAAGTCTGCTGATATAACCCTGGATCAGCAGCTTGTGATTCAAATCCCAAGTTCATCTATAATGGAAACAATCAGATTGGGAAGCCTGTTTTGATGCAGTGAAGTGAGCAATCTGGTGCTTCCACTTTCCAAATTCCATGTTGTCATGTAATTTGTACAGCAAAATCAGCACCTTGAAAGTACAAGCAATTCACACAAACATATCTTGGCATAATTTCTGCACAGTTCTTTTAAAAAACGGGCTTTGAATTACACAGTTTGTTTTAGCTTATTGACTTTGGCAAGAAATTGTTTCTCTTTTGGCTTTAAAATAAAAAGGTTTTTCCAGCTATATATTATTGGCAGGATAGAAAGAAATTTCTGTTAAACTGCCTACAATGCTGCCATATTTATGGGTTCAAACATACAAAGGAACTGAAATTCTAAACAAAATCATTTTGGAATTAAAACTTACAAAAAGCAGAAGACTGGATCTACAGCTTGGATTTCATGGGCAGAGGCTTCTGTGTGTGTTTAGTCTGCAGTGTTACCTCCATGCAAAGCAGTTTGGGCTTGAGATGTTCATTATTTGTAAAACATCTTCCAATGTTTGCAAAATGTATGAAATTGTGCCAAAAAAAGCTGCTAACTTTTGGGGTTGAAATGCAGTTTTGCAACCAGAGGTTTTGCAACCAGCCACCAATGGCCGTTCTGCAGGTGTTTACAAAAGGGAGCCTCAGACACTTTTGCAACAATGAACTGGACCACAGCTGGTGTGGGTTTGCATCCCACACAGCTCCATTCACTGCTGATTTCATGAGCTTTGAATGGTCTGACAGAACAACCTCCAAAAGAACCCTGATACAGCAATAAAACAGAAAATGAGAGGCATGGTAAACTAATGCTGCCTCAAACTTCATGGTGTTTTCACAAAACGTGTGGTTCAAGAACACCAACATCTATAATTGGATAAAGTTTTAGAAATCTATTACTGTTTGCATGACACATTTGTTGGCTTGGATGATGCCACTACTGATTTTTATTTGGAAACCTAAGTCCATGTGTCCATATCAAATGTGAGTTTATAATGTCAATTTTATTTAGTTCATTCACTAAAATCTTCAACAACAAAACCACATTGCAGATTAGAAACCATTTTCAAATAGCAAACAAGCAAGCACTGTCATATCTCAAAAGTATAATTATTTCAAGGTGAAATATTTGTGACACATATATAGAGCAACAGTTAGGCTTTAACTGTGTGGTTTTCTTGATGAAAGTATCAAAAATACTTGGAACAGCTTCATTTGCATATTTTTTTCACAGAATTATTTTTTCCTAGGGAGTTAGCTCTATTGACCAGCAGGAAACAGGTTCACTGGCTGACTCGAGCCTGTAATCTTTCTTGTTCAACCTGAAATGAAATCAAAACAAGAGAAATTGTGATAACACAATCAAAGGGCAGGGCCAGAATTGCCCTGATGTGCAGATGGCACCAGGAGGCAGAGGCCTGTGTGGGCAGAGCTGCACCTCAGCACTCCCAGGACCTGCACAATCACAGCATTTCTTCCCCATCACAGATGTGTGCTAAAAGCAGTTGAAGGATAGAAAATTTTTCTCATAGTAAATCCAACTGAGGAAACACCCTCCCTTGTCCAGGAAAACAATGCAAGCTGTACCCCTAGGGTGTAATTACTTTCCCCCAAAGAAATAGGAGCCTTGAATCCTGTAGCATCACTTAAACAACAAATGCAGGCTTTTGGGAAAAATTAAAATGAATTCCATTTACACCAAAGAGGTGTAAATAACACTCTTACAAACACTCCCTCAATTTCATTTCTTTTGATCTCTGGTATTTGTTTCTAAAATACATCTCTAAGAACACACACACACACACACACACACTCTCCTCCATAGCTGGTACCTGAAAACTTTGTGCTCAGATCCAGACACTCTCAGGAGTCTTTCCACAGCTCTCTGATCATTGTTGGAGTTACTTCCAAACTCTGCTTTTGAATAAAATTGACCTAAGCAACAGACACAGAAATTACTTAGACAAACTAGCTGAGTGTAGCTGTTTGTTTAAGCCAAATGGCAGCTCTAATACCAGGAGAGCAGCTCTTCATCTCAGAAAACAAACCAAAGATCATGTTTGGATACTCCATTCGTAAGTTTAGAAAATTCCTCTGATTCATTTGTGATCTCCTGTTATCCCTAACACTCTCCACAGGAAGGTTCAGCCTTTCTCTGATGGTTTTTCACAATTATTTCTTCCTTATGGTTTTTGGAATATGGAGCCTTTCTATTTGCAAAGTTTCCAAAACAACTTCATCTTAGGTCCCACCAGGATTTTTGGAGCCAAGACATTCGGGAGCAGCTGGCTTTCATTTCCTAACCATGATTGTTTACAATTTTATGTCCATTATTTATAGTCTGGTTTTTGACATCAAATTAATTTCGTACCTCAATCATGTCATTCCACAGCACTGTTGAGGTTAAGCCCAACTATTATTTCTGTGTTATTTTAACATCTTCTAAACCCATAATGGGCTACTTAGGGTTGTGCCACTGGTGAATGGAAAAGCATTGTGTTACGTGTGTTATGTTTCCAGGGTGAGACCTCCCCTTTTTGGGATTGCTGGGCAGTAAAAGTTAAATGTCCAAAAAAGAATAAATTAAAGGCAAAGTTTCTCAAGAACTCCCTGAAACAAACCCCCAACTACACCCTCATTTCAGGAGCTGAGTTACAAGAGCACTCTTTGCTGCACATGTCCATACTGATACACACCCAGAACTCCAGTGACTTTGTCCGAAAAGCGGTTGGTGTTCAAGAAATAGAGCCCAAGGAAATCATCTGGAAACCTGACCAAGGAAACTTTTACTGTGACTGTATCAGGCAGTGATGCTGTAATGCTCCTTTCCTTTTCAACTGACACTTTCAGCCTAGGAAGTAAAATATGAAATTATTTCCAAGAAGAATGTGAAGAAAGAATATGTATTTAACTAACATTAATTAATCAAAATAATTTCATTTTTGCCTTTTATCTCTTTGTAATTGCATTTTTCCTGATCTGTTTGTAGTTATTTTTAAGCTAGAAAATATTGAGTAGAATATCTTTTCTCTCTGTGCTGCACAACAGGTCTTGCAAATATACCAGGGGACAATTTTTTGCTGATGAATACACCTTATTATCCATAATGACAAGAAATGCTTGGATGGGAAAAAAGAATTCTCACCATTTTAATGAGAAAAAAGGTAGACTAATAAAATAATTAATTCAATCTTTTTTATGAACAAGTCAAATTTTTTTCTTGGATATTTCACAAGTTTTTCAGACCTTGCCTTTCTTCTGACGCATTAATGTTATTATGATCCCAGGTGGTCTTGCAGAACACAAATGTCACTGTCATTTTGCTCCCTGCAGACAGGATTAACAAAGCCACCCCCAAAGTGCTGATGCATGGGTTTGGGTGCTGGATTGAAGCAGGAGGATCATTCTGATTGGCAAATTATACTGGGACACAAATCCAGCAAGCTCTTGGCTCTGTTTGGATTACAAGAAAATTGAAAGCAGTTGTTGCAGGACTTGTTATTGTCTAGAACTGTGTGTGTGGGAGCAGCAATGTGTGTCCTGTCTGCCCCAGCCAGCAGGGGATCCTTGTGGAGACTTATTCCAGCAATATAAAAAGGCTGGGGGAACCAGCTACACTCAGATCTTCCTGGTGCTACTGAAGGATCCTGCTCTAATTACTCTAACAAATAAAGTCTGCTTTTAAAGTATCCCTTCTCCTACAGTGGACATTTAGTTACAGACAGCAATTCCAACACTTTATGCCTGCCCATAAAAAATGTCAGCTTCCCAGATGGGAGTTATTGCTAAAACTGAGGAGAAAGAAAACCCCAGCCTGTGTGGAGCCAAGTGCTGTATAAAAGGGACAGTAAATGTCAAAGCCATCACTTGGCAGTGCTCGCTCTGCCCTGGAGGAACACAAAGAGGCTGCTGGTGGCACCAGGCTGCTCTGCATGGATCCTTTCCTTTGGAACATAAATACATGAACAGCAGGCTGATGGTGCAGTTGTTCTGATTCTCTTTACACAGGCATGGAGAATTAAAATTAAACTTATTTTCTTCTCCAAATTTGAAATGGGGGATTATGAAGATACCCTGCTGCTACTCACACTGATATACTTGCTGGAGAAGGACATTTGGACTCACTCACTTCAGGTAAATGGGAAAGTAGAGGCCTGAATGAACAAGAATCTGGCACATTTTCAAGTTCAAGAAAGGACAGGGAGATGTTTCTTACCCCTGGATGGTGGAGGAGGCTGATTTTGTCCATGGGAGCCAATTGTTGTTGTTATTGTGGCTTACAAGGATCGCATGAGTGTAGACATGAATTTGCACAGGAGGATTCACATAGTTAATATCAAACTGCACAAAGTGATTTATTCCATCTCCAAGTTTCCCCGTCACAGTGAGTCCTTTAATACAAATTTGTCAGGTGATTCTTCTCTTAAGGTACAAGTGATCTTAATAAACCTGCTCCAGTTTTGTTACTGAAACAACTCCAGGGTCTCAAATCTAGTTTTATGAGGCATTTCTGGGTTGCAGCTCCACATGCCTCAAGACTGTGGTGGGGTCACTAGAGCCTTTTTAACCCCATGCTTCCACCTCCTGTACAGAAGTGTCCCTGTTCCATAATCAGAGCAGGTGCCTGGAGCCTGGGCCATGGCTCCTCAAGGACAGGACCACAGAAAATCTGCTGTGCATCCAGAGCACGCACCTTTCTGTTAGCACACAGGAACCCGGAGGTTTAAGGTCTCTGCATCCTCCAAAGCCCCAAGGGCTGGGTACGAGAAAACCCTAAGGACCAAGAAGGATGTGACACCAGGAGGAGAAGGTGATCCTCAGCCAGAGCTGTGAGAAGTGTCCCCAGCTGTTACATTATTAATATTGCCTAACAGAAAGGCAGAATTTACCACAGCCTCTCTGGTCAGTGCAAGGCAGCAGGTGTGAGATGGCTCTTCATGAGCGGGGGTTATTCCCAAAAACACCAACTGCACTCACAGACCCAGTGACTCTCCTTATCTTGGTACTGTGATAATGTGGCTCACTCACCTTGCTCTGGATCTGACAGCAGGTGAACAGAGGTTTGTGCTCTTTTATCAGTATTTAAGCAGATCCTTTCATTTTGTCTGGGTAATTCCAAGAGAAGTTGTGGATATTCATTGGCTGAAAATAAAGAAGAAAAATATCAACAACAACTACAAAAACCTAACCTGTGCCCTGGATAGGCACAGCAAAAATAATTAATAGAAAACAGCAGTTATATTTTTTATAGGATAGAATTATTAAAAACAAAGTAATAACTGTTGAAAAGCACACACAGACATAGCACCTTGATATAAATGAAACCACAGATTTTAAATACAGAGTTTACCAAGGACAATGAGCCCTTAAAAAGGCTTAGGCTGAAGATTTGTTGTACTACATTTCTTATATCCTCGAGCCAGAGAGGTCTTCTCATGGAACAGAGGGATATTTTCTACTTAAATGGAAAGAACTAGCCAAGGTTTGCAAGAAGAGGTAAAAGATTTTCACAGAGTTGATGCAGTCAGAAAAAGCATTGTTGCATGAAGAAGTGTACATTGCAGTTACATAAATAATTTAAATGGGAACAGGACACGTGTCACTTACCAATAGGTTGTACTCTTACTGCACTTCTGAACCTGGAAACTGAAACAGTTAAAATTAGTAAGAAGAGCTAAATGAAACATTTTTCTGTAAGTCAGCTGATGAACCAGGACAAATGCTGGACAGAGCCTTTTCAACAGAGCTCTTCACTGACTACTTCAGAGAGCTTTGCCTAAGACGAGATGTCCTAATGGGGGCAAAAAGCACAACATGCAGTGCCTATTTCTCTCAGGATGGACCATGCCATGGGCCTGTGCTCAGCTGCAGCTGTGGGAGGGTTGAGAACTGCATTTTCAAGGGTCACTGGGCAGTGTTGAATGCCCAGCCCCTCTGGCCCCACTGTGAGCAGCTACCTGTTGAAAACATCTTCCTGTTGCTGCCAGCTTGGAGCTCAGAGCGCCTTCGACCTGAAAGAAAAGCATTTCCAAATGTTGTGTTGCTTTGGGTTTATGCCTCACACCTCCTTCCCCACCCTTTGAAACTGGGAATCTGTCCTGCTTGTAATCCACTGACTTTTCAGGATTCCCCAGGACTGGTGAACTATTTTGTTTTCACATCCATTTCTTTCAGCTTACTAATATATGCTTTTCAAGATCTTTCACATTTATTTTCAGGAGGTATAATTTTTTTATTTCTGAAAAGGGACCAAAATGGCTTTCAAAAGTTTATAGTTCATTGTAAAATATCTGTAGACTGAAATACATATAATAAAACTAAATTGCATATCGAGTGGGCATCTCCAATCCAAAAGTATTTATTAAAATAAGGTTGATGTGACCCTCCATTGAAATGAACTTCATAGAATTATTCTGAAGAGAAACAGAGGAGGAGTACTTACCAGCAGGTGATCCACTCTTCAGTCTAAGAGTACCTGGAGAAAAAAAAGAGTTTCTGTGTTTTAATCATGATTGCATTACATATCTTACAGGACCGGTTCTGCTTTTGAACTCCCCAGCACCACTTTGAAAGAGGCAACCTCCAGAAACAGGGAAACATTGTGATTCTCTCAATACATTTCTGTGAAAGAACTAGAGCAAAACCAAGGGTCTTCGCCTATAAAATTATTATTCAAATAAATGCAGTTTCCAGAGAGGAAAAAAAATACCTGAATCATCCTCAGAAGGCATGCCTGAGTGGAATCTTTTGAAAGATGCTTCACACGTGGTAGGAAGAAGCAGAAAGCATCATTAACACCTTTGACTTGAAGAACTATTTTTCCTCAATAGCATAGATAATTTTGACCTTTGAGACTTTCTGAATGGAAGATTTTCTCCCTTTGACCCTGTTATCCACCTAAAACCTGCACAGACTGTGGCAGGCATTGCTTACAATTTACTTCACACATTTTTTCAAATCTCAGATACTTCTCTCTATAGAATAACCACCGTGAACTTTTTTATTTGTTTTGGTTTGGGTTTTTTTAAATTAGAGACTATGAAAATATGCTACTGGAAAAGAAAAAAACATTTACCTCCTGCTGGAAGACTGCTGGGCTTCTCATTATCTGTCAAGAGGAAGAGGGACAGATGAGTGTCATACAGTCAACACTGAATTACTTTACCCAAGTGAACCAGCAAACTGGGACAAAGGCTTCAGGTGATGAGGTTTTTTGTGTTAAAGGACAGGTATATAGAGCACCTGCAAAACTCTGACTGAGGCCATACTTTCCCCGCTGCATTCATAGTAACAGCTATTAGACTACCTTTAGTTAATATTTAAACAAACTATTTTCCATTTCAATTGTAGTGCCTGTTTAACCATTTCACCTTTCCAAAAAATCCTTCCTGTTTCATTTTGAAAGGAAGCCAATCCCTGAACTCCTGGCCCCGATTTGCCTCGTTATTTCACTAACGAATAAACCTAAGTGGAAGTCAACAACAATGAATCAAGAAGAGCAGAGTGTTTCAGGGGGGCTGTTTTTACCAGCCTCGGTGGGTTTGTTTGCCAGCTCCTCCTGCTGCTGGGGTTTGGTGACCACCATGGAAGTGAGGGGTGTGACAAAGCTGTACCGCAGGGACAGATCCAAGGCTTGGGCCTCCAGGGCCTTCTGGTCCTCTTCTTGGCCTGAAATACTAAAGTCTGTGTTAATAATGAAGCAAAAATATATAGAGACTACAAACAAATAATTTTCAGATTCCTTTACATATTAGCTATGTCTTCACAGATATTTATTATTGAAGGGTCAGTAGTCTTAAGGGAATAACTCAGCCATTCACGTGCCAGAAATTATGGAAATGCTTCATTCTTTGCAACACTGGAGCCTATGTGTGGTTTAAATACATAAAAGTAATAGATACATGATCTATGAAGTATCTTATGGACATCCATATTGTTCTATTCCCTAGCTATTGCCATTTCCTTATCTACAGACAATATTTCTGGGTGTGCAAGAACAGCTCAACACAATCCATACAACTGAAATCTATTTCATCGTAACTTCATTAAGAATGTGTAACATTTTGTGTTCATATATATATGAAATTGAATGTTGTAGTGCTACCATAAACTGAAAGGCACTTCATGTTCATCATACAGTAATGTGGTATTCTCCCACTGTCTTATGTTTTTGATTCTGTCTGGAGAAATATTTGTGTTTCTTCGTATTTTCTGATCATATCATTTGTGAATAAGGAATTTGTGTTTTGAGAAGTTAGAAGTTTGTTATGTGAAGCATTAAAATCACTTACGCTTTTTCCAGAAGCTGCTGAATGTTCAAGTAAGCCCACAGTCTCTCTATGAAATTCCCAAAGATGTATCTTTGATTTTGGAATACTTGCTCCTTCTCTTTGACATTTGCTTCTTCCTTAAGAGTCAAGTTACTCATGTGCTGAAGTGGGAGAAAACTGACCATCAAAAGAATAGCTTCAGACTATAGTCACATTATTAGATTTTTCAGTACCAGTTGTCCTTCAATTTTGTTCTTTCCCATTGGAAAATGCAACTCCAAAGTATCTAAAAAGCACGTATTTTAGATATGTATTTCTGGACTTGAAACAATGATGAAAAAAGGAGGTAATTAAATTCCATTTCAGCATTTTTCATATGAATAATAGAGATTTCCTACTTCATTGTAACAATAGAAACCTAAAAGTGCTTAAAAGGTCAAAATATTTGGATTTTGTTAAAGAATCAACAAAATTGAATTAAAATTGCTGTTTGCTTATTTGTGGATATTCTTCAAGGTTTTTCTTCTATACCAAATTCAAGAGGGTAATTTTAGCAAATTATCTGAGAGTTCAAACAATGGGAAAACAGCTGAATGCCCAAATGTAATGAACATATACTAAACACAAAACAGTTCTTGAAGCCTCCTATTGTGCCACAAAAGACAGAGTGAGAGATGTTTTTCACAATTAGTAAGCTAAACACTTACTGACTGAGCTTTAATTTCCACTGGCAAAAGATCCAGCTCACCACTAATTTTTCCAGACACTATAATTTCAGCTCCTTCAAAAAACAGCTTGAAATTGTTCTTGGTTAATCCTTCAATGGAATTTTCTGGATACTGCATTTCAATTTGCATTAATATTGGGGTAGCCACTTCTTGATAAAAGCCCTAAAGAAAAGCAGTGAGACAGAGAACACACACAAATAACAGCAAAATTGTGCAAAGCAGTATGTTGAATGTCTAAAACCCCCTTAAAAAGCTTTTTCTTTAGTAGTGCAAGACTACTGCAAACTCAGAAATTGTCCACTTCCCCTGGACAATTTCTCTTTTTACGGTACAGAGATGTGTGAGTTTCCCAGTTTGTCTGAATGTGGCTGATTTGAGGACTTTGAGTCATGGATAACATGGAGGGTGCAAACCCTCAGATACCCCAAAATTGCCTTCCTCCCTCTGCTAAAGTAACAAGTAAACTCAACCCCAACATTTCATCCCGTAAAATCTGTGATTTTGCTGCTAGAAGTAGATATAAGCTGTAGCTGATAGATGGTTTTCCAGGCACATTCCTTACTCCTGACCTGGAGCTGCAGGGCTGCATCAGAATTTTCATAGATACGCCGTGCTATTCCCCCATTGCTCAGGGCCATTTTCTCCAGGAATTTATAACTGACATCAAACCCAAAGCCAAGGCAGAAAAGAGCATATTTCCCATTGATTGCTTTCTGAATGTTTTCTTGAATTACTTCCACATTTCTCTCACCTGTAAATGAAACAAAAACACCACTGTGGGTTTGGGTCTTTTCAAGTGCAAAAAGACTGCAGCAGGTTAATGGAAAATTCTGCCTGAAGTTTTAAAAAATAATTCAGAATAAAATACTAAAAAGATAGGGGATAGAATGCTGGTAATCAAATTGGAAATGAAAGCACAACTCTGCTTATGGAGTGCCAGTACGTGATTCTCCTCCTTAATGACTTTTATTAGGTTCTACTGATGTTGTCATGGCTAAGTGCAAAATATTTTATAGGATTACAGGGCCAGAGGAGGTTTTTAGTACAGAAGGGACACACACTACGAGTTAACAACACGAGGCATGGATACACTTCATCAAGCATTCAAAAGACAAGTACCATCCATAAAAATTATGTGTGTCAATTCAGAGAAGAATAGATTGGTTAATGGTGCAATTCCAACAAACTGCCAATGAGCTCAGCCATGCTTCTCTCCCAGCCCCTTTGTGTGACAGAGGGAAAAGATTTTCACACCATCACCTTACCCCATTTGAAAAGCTGCTGATGGCCATGTATGGAGAGCTTCTCCATCAGCATTTCCAGGCAGAAACTGTCAGTGCCCATAGCAATACCATGGGAGCAGCTCAGATTTTTCCTTTTCAGCCGCTTTGCTAAGGAAGACAGTGTATGCAATAATGCCTGACCCTCCACCCTGGCCTGATTTCTAACTGCTGGATGAGGGGAGCACTGGAGACTCACTGTGGCTATGCTGGGGAGGCAGCACCGTGAGCTGAATTTTATTTTAAAAACCCAAACAAAATCAACAAACCCCAAAGCAGAATGGCTCACACAATCTGAAAGGCAGACTGATCTTATTAAGGGCTTACAGATGAATTAATATTGCTGACCTTGGAGTGATGCTAGTGCCACACAAAACTAAGACAAGACCCTGATCAAGACAAGGGAGTTCGTGCCATTGCACTGGGAGTTGTTGCTTATTTCAGCTGATATTTCAATCTCAATCCTTTGGTTTGTGCTGTCATAGCTGATCAAGACATGGCAAAGAATACAGAATAAGAAGCACCTTGAAAATATCTCAAGTTTGAGGCACAGAGAGTGAAGAAGCACAAGCAATATCTCTCAAATAGGACTGCACACAGTATCTGCAAAATGTCCATATTTTGTCTCTAGGTATTTTACTTTTCTGTTTCAGCTGTGCTTGGAGTATCTCCAATTCCCTTGAGTTTATAAACTGGGAAGCCAATGGTATGCAGCAAAACAATTCTCAGCTAAAGGATGTGCAGTCACAGGCAGGCAGGCTCTGCCATCACTCCCTACAGCCCTGAGCAGAGCCCTCTCATGATCCCCCTCTCCAGATCCAGCAGTAGCTCACCTGCGTATTCCAAAGCTCCTCTAAAACAAGGCTAGGCCTATCAATATTGGGATGCAAGTGTAAAAGATAAAAAAATCTCAGAGGAGAGAGGACTGAGTGGAGCATTCACTCACCAGAAGTGGGCTGGCCATCTGTCAGCAAAATAATCATGGAGACGCTGCGCTCTGGCAGCCCCTCGGCTTTCTCCAGCACGCCCACGGCAGCCAGCAGGGCACCGCTGATGTCTGTGCCTGCAATGAGAGAGCCGGCATCGCTCACCTAAACAGGAGAATCATCGGCAGAGATCGCTGCCCTTCATCTGCAGAGGGCCCGCAGACTTGTTTAAAGTTTTCTGCAGGAAGTAATCCTTCCGAGAGAGGAGGATTTAGGGACTTAGCCTACTGGACTTAATTACCGGGTGTTACATTGCAATGGCAGCGCTGTAGTGTTCTCTTGGGAGGATTTTCCACATATATGTCATGGGAAATACAAACATGTCTAGAGCCATTAAAAAGTGCTTAAGTAAACACACTGTCATTTGTTGACCTATATTTAAGAAAAGTTTCCCTGCCTTCTGTAAGAAGTCAGAAAAGAGCTGAGCATGGGTGGGTTTATTGGTGTTAGTGCCTGGGGCAAGGAAACTTCTGTTAATACTGACAGTATAACATTAAAGGGAGACAGAGCCCTTGAGATGTGCTTAAAAGTAAATAATAAGCACACTGACTGATGCAGCAACTGAAATGCCACATCTGTTTTGCCTGTTTTATTTATGTGGCATGGCTTACAAGGGAGTACAACTTTGGATATGTTTTTTTTTTTCTTTTTTTGTTTTTACAAGGGGACGCTTGATATAAAAAGAAAAAAAAATCAGCAATTTGTTGTCAAATGTTGAGTGAGTTGCCATTTTTCTGTAGAAAAAAATATGCTACCAAGGAATCTTTTAATTGTCTCTGTGATAAAAATTGGAAACAAAACTGTAAGCATCTCTTATATATTACACAACTATATCTATCTCATAATGTAGTCATCAGACTGACCACTCACAGGCTTTCTTTCCCACTCATCACTTACAAGTCTTAAAAACTGACTTGCTTTGTAAGCACTGGTGGTAGCTCTGGGGCATTGTATAACTAATAAAGATAATAATTTTCTAAGCAATTCATTCCACTGGGTGCATATTTGAGGCTACAAGCATGTGTACCTCCTGTGGCAGTGAGAGTCTGCACCAGTGCTGCAGCACTGGCCATGTTCTCCTCAGTGGCTGGCAGCAAAGAGCTCTTCTACTCCACCACTTTGTTGTTGAAGGTGATAAAGCTGAAATGATCTTCTTGGCGGAGGTCCTGCAAAATCTTCAATAGGGCATCTCTTGTCTGTTCCAAGGAGAAAACAACCATTTTGATTATTTCTACCTCTTTGCCAGAACTTGGATTGAAATTACAGTGTAATAAGGGAGTTCTCTACAGCTCTGTTCCAGATGCAGCCCTATGCCTTTATTAAACCCTAATGGTATGTTTTAGGTTGAGACCATCAGAAACAGACAATTCACTTAACTTACAGACCTAAAATCCAACCTATGAGGGCTGTAGGGTGCTTGTCTGCTCTTAAGCAGAGCTACATACACAGTCATCAATAAACATAAAACAGATAACAGATAAATAAACTCTCTAAGCTTCATTAAAGAAAAACATAAACACAAAAAACTCTGTAAAGATACAGAAAGCTCTCTCTGCCTCAATGTTTAGTACCCAAGAAAACAGTTGTGTCAGACAAGAGTTACTCCTTAATAACTTCAATCTGTGCATATGTATTTTCAAGCATTTCTACCTCTGAATGTTTTGCTTTGTACAAAACCAGTGTGTTTCCAATGAGAAATTCCCAGTTGCTTCCTCAGAAGGCTGGGTGTGTGTGCCTGCTGCTAACAGAGGTCCCTTCTTTGGGGGAAGTTACCTGTTCAATTTTTCTGCCTGTCATGGAGCCACTTCGGTCTATAACAAAGATGACATTTTTGGGAAACGCTGCCATTTCTTGGGGTGCAAAGTAATGGACAAAATACCCATTGACGATCTGAAATACAGAATGTGAAATCACCTATAAAAGTGCATCTAAAGAAATAAAGAATAAATCTTAACATTCTGGCATAGCAAGAAGCGGAGCACATGCTCAGCATTCTGCTCTTCTCCATAAGCCCAAATCAAAGAACTTAAATTAAAGAAAGTAAAACATATTTCCTAGCTAGAAGCAAGACTGTCTATAGAGAGAAAATTACCAGAGAGCAGCATGCATACATACATATATATATGAGACATCTCAGTGCCATATGTATGATATATGCATATTATCACTGTGTATCACAAAAGCTCTTTATCATTACCTATGAGTGCATCTCTGCTGAATGACTGTGGCTGCCACCTTTTAGCACACCCATATATACTTTATTAGTGAAATGATATGGAAAATACTCTATTTTATTCCCTAGAATACATATTGGTTCATAAATATTTTTTAAGTTCCTGCTGTATTTCATTATGCCTCTGTTATCACAAAAAACACAGAGACCAAGCATCATTTTAAATTATATAAATCATATTCCTCTAAACTTCATTTACAAGAATCCACAAACACACTTTAAAGGAGCCAAAGTAATAATTTAAAAAGAGTGTAAATAGACTTCTATGGAATACCAGTATAGATTTTGTATTTGAATAAAATTTGAAAGATTGATTTTTTTTTTTCCTGAGTGATCTGTTTTTGCAATTTACCTGGTGTCTCTGGGGGTTTACCGAGTATCACCCTCAGTTCCTGCTGATCCTGGATTAATGGGAAGAGCTTTTCGTGTCATTCTTGGTGCTTCAAAACAAATGTTGCTATTTTGCTGATTGCACTTCACATTCATACTTATCTGTGATCTAAAAGCATTTTCATTTATATTTTTTTACCTGTATATCACCTGCAGTGGCTTCTCTCTTAACATCATAACGCACAACAAAATCACCATTGAGGAGCGTTTCATCAAGTTCTGAATTTTTCTTCTGTTGATCTAGAGTTGGCTTAAATAAAATATGAGCCTGCAAAGCAATCAGAAGGAAATACTTAAAGCAATATAACTTAGAGCTGCCACTGGCAGTAACCTCTGGCAGCTGCTGCTTTACCTTGGTTTCGTTCTGCACTTTAGTGAGTGCCTCAGTTAACTCGTTTGTCATGAATGTGCTGTCTGTCTCCAAGAAGTGAATGCCCTGGGGCTCAAAGATGTGCACATCGATCTGGCAGCGGAGAAGAAGTCAACATCAGCGTCCCAGAGGGAACATGGCTGTGCTAAAACCCACGGCGCTGCTCCCTGCCCAGCCCTCCCCGGCACAGCTCACCTGGAAGTGCTTAACGAGCTGCTTGGGCCGGACCTTGATGAGCAGCTCGTACTTCCCCAGCTGCCGCTTCAGCAGCTCCTCGTAGGTCAGCTCAAAAGTGACTTTGCTGGCAGCTGCGATGCTGACGGACACGTGGAACTGCTCCAGCTTTCTGTCTGTAATTCTTGGGGGGGAAGAACAGCGATTTACCTTCTTGTAGTGGCCACAGTTTGTGAAGTGTGCAAAATAATGTGCACACTTATTTTTTGTGGCCCCTCCAAGGGGCCACGTGGGATAAAGAAAAAAAAAAAAAGAACGTCAGTAAATATTTTTCAGCATAGAGAGGATTTTTTACATTGCAGGTGCTATTATGTACATCACATATTGTACATTACATTAACGTGTCATGGGTGCAAGCTGAGAAAGGGAGCAGAAACCCCTGCATGCCTCAGATTGAATGCCTGTGAAGCACAAATTAAACATACCCTGAAACTGTAACATCTGTTCAAGTGCCATGGTCCTCTGTGCTTGCAAAGAAGCAGACTCAGCGCTGAGCATCATCCTAGCATGGCAAAGAGCTCTCAAATGACAGCAAGCCAGGCAGGATGGAGCTCTGAGCAACCTGAAAGGTGTCCCTGCCCATGGCAAGGGGCTTGGAACTAGATGATCTTTAAGGACCCTTGACCCTGAGATTAGCTCAATTGGTCAGAGCATGATGCTAGTAACACCATGATTGTTGGTTCAATCCCTCTATGGACCATCCACTTAAGAGCTGGACTTGATGATCCTTGTAGATTCCTTTCAAGAACATTCTGTGATCTGTGATTCAGTGATTCTATGACAGCAAGTCCCAAGGCACTGCTAAACAGGGATGCTTCCTACTGGAGCCCATTGCAGGGCCACCTATACATCATATATACGTGAAATTTTATATATGTTTTTTAAAAAAAGTATATACACACACACACACACACACACACATATATATATATATATACACAAAGACACACTGTCCCTCCCACCAAGAACCCAAGAGTGATTTTCACTGATTTGTCCCCACTGGGATGTGGCTATCTCCAGGATTTAATCTGCCCCCAGCCACACAGGAAGCCAAGGAGGGGTGTTGGAGCAGCCTTACTCAGAATAGCAACGTACTTGACGAGGCCAGCGCTCTGGCCTTGCGAGATTGCTGAGTCATACTTGTTTTGAGCAGCAGCTTTCTCCTTTATTATTCCTGGGTATACTTCACCGTTGATGGACCTGTTTGGTTTCCATGAAAATTAATTCACGTTAGAAGGAATGCACTGGGGAAAAAACTCATCAGAAATTTTTTTGTGGCTCTCTGGGCATGAGCAAGGGACGCTGGCTCCCAAATCCCTCCCCACCCAGAAGGATGCCAGGAGCTACTATCACAACCCAGCCCTTGTCCTTGCAGAGTCTTGAGGAGGTTGGAGCAGGAGAAACACCACCACTGGGCACGTCTGTCACACACCCTGTGCAGCAGACAGCCTGGCCCTGGGCACCTCTTTTCTATTTGGCTGCCTGCTACTTAGCCCCACAGAGCATTTTGCAGAGGACCCTCTTTGTGCTCTTTGCCCATCAGTTCCTGAGCAGAAAGATGAAACCCCCCCAGAGCCGCCTCCTTCACACCGCAGGTAAGGCCTGGTCCTACATGGAGAAGTTGGTGATGAAGGCTGTCTTGGGTAATTCCACTTCAAAGGTGGCCTCTTGGGACTCATTGGCTCGGTTGACAATTTTGCTGGTGATGACAGTGTGAGCAAATCGTGATGTGACCTTGCAGTCCACGTAGAGGCTGTATATTTCAACAGCATGCTGGAAAAAAAATAAACAGACTGAGGCAGAGAGACACAGGTTTTGCTGCCAGGCCATCCTTACCTGGATGATGCTGTTGGAAAAGTCTGATGAAGGAATGAACTGTTAGAAAGCCTGGCTGGAACTAAGGAGAGGATTGTTCTGAACCAGTCTGCTTATTTCCTTCTCTGCAGCCACAGCCACTGCCCCATGCAAAACCTGCAGCTACATCTGCATTTTGCTGTTCCACAGAAGCTTCTGTTGAACCTTTTTCTCTCCTTGGGGTACGGTGAAGCTGCTGCTGTCTCACCCCAGTGGATTGCGCAAGATTTTCCTCAGGAAGATCAGAAGCTTCTTTAAGCCTGACCCAGGGAAGGGCCCTGTTTTTTGTGTGACTGTTTATTTGTTCTCCCAGCTGTTGACTTTGCTGCCTGTTTTCCACCTTGGTACCTTGTGTCCCACAGGATGTTTAGCAGGCTTGAAACCTCGCATGGGTCTCCCAAACCCTCACTTGTTAACACAAGCAGAGATGCCCTTTGAGCACTCATGTTTCTCCTGTCCTGGTTCTTCCAGGGCCTCTGATGCCCAAAGGAGGAGGGCACCATTCTGGAGCTGCCTGGAGCACTCCAGAGGGTGGTTGGACTGAGAACTGCCTGGAACGCCTGCCTACATGGACAGCTCCTTTTGCATTTGGGATGTTTCTCTAAAGGTCCTATCCATGTTGCAGCAGTGTCACTAAGAAAGGCTGATCTGGGCATCACCAGCCTCACAACAGTCCAATAGCTGATTAAAATAAAAAAGCTCAGCAAGAAAGTGTGTAATTGCACTTCTATTTTTACTTTTCCAGCCTCCAAGTCTTTTGAATGGCTAATTGATCTTTAGCTATTTTGATAATGAATCTCCTGTACTTTGCTTGCCAATTAATAGCATCCAGTGGCCTCTTCTCCCTCAGGACACTGGCTGAAATTCAAAGTTTGCTGCCCTGCCGTACTCAAACCTGCCCATGGCACATTCAGAGGAGGTTTTGCCATAAGGAACACCAAGCCCCAAGCTGTGGCTCACTGGGGAAGTGTAGGCACGTGGTGGCCATTGCTGCCCACTGAGGATCCTTCCAACGCAGGAGGAGCTTTCCTGTGCAAAATTTACCAGGTGCAGGATCTACTCTGCTGCCACTTGCCCAAGGGATACCGCAGGGATGAGGACCTGCATCTCCTGCACTCGGCCAGCCCCAGCAGCATTTTAGGCTGTGGCCAGCACAAACCAGGGGTCAGTGGGATGCAACATGGGGAGGAGCTTTGCTGTGCCCCTGGTGAAAGAAGCAGAGAGGAGCAGCCCTAGGCATGTACCCAAAGGCAAAGGCACTGTGGGCTCATAGACCCCATCCATGGCTTCCTGCAGAGCTCTCGGCTGTCCCTGAAGCAGCCACAAGGCCTGGCCCTGGCCCCCAACACCTGCCCGCCCTTCAGTTCCACTTCACACTTTTCTGAATAGGCATAATGGACAGAGAAATCTTCTGACTTAAAACTTCCCCTCTAATATTGATGCTTTTACAATGCCACCAGTCACCACTGTGATAGTACAAAACAGAGTTTGCTCCTTCAGACAGTGCAAATAACTTTCTCCTCCCCTCTTTTCTAGTCCATATGTATTATTAAACACTTGTCAGAAACCTCCTGGCACTGCATAGTGCTTGCTTGGTCCTGTGTCAAAATCCAAACCTCATCCAGTAGCCAAAGCAGAGCTACTGATCTCTCAAATTTGATATCTTACATCCCAAAGGAACAGAATGATCAAACACATTTGCAAGTGCCTCCTATTCGTACTATAACAGCCCAAACAAACAACCAAAAATACCTTAAAAGGACCCAAGGCTCTAAAATACCAACACAATCCACCCAATCTCCCCAGGAGGTGGTTACCAGAGGAGTTACCTGCACTACCTGGCTAGTTACCACGATACCACCACATAAGCAAGTGTGCAAATGAGATATTGATAATAAAAAATAGAGCAAATACCTTCTGATCAATAGTTTCCGCTAATACTGTGAGTGAGGAAAAGACCATCAATGCAAGCAATGTTCTCTGCTCCATTTTGGAAAAAACAAATTTTCAAATGAAATCTCTATTTATCTTTATCAGTTAATAAGTAACATGTACTTGGGGATATCATGTAGACTTTGAAGAGACACAGACATTTAATATTTACTCATTAAACATAGGTAAAACTTGGACTTGGTTAATGCTTCTTTTTCCAACAGATCTTTGCTCTAAAGCATTAGAATTTTGATGTTTCATAACACATAATATTAAGAAATTTCTATATATTTTTTGAAAATTAGATTTCACTCTGAAATCCCTCAGGCAGATGACTTGGTCTGTGCAACAAGCTGCAGGAATCTCTACCATATTCCACAGTAATAATTTTAAAGGGCACATCCTTAACATTATCACAAGCATTTCAGAGATTTGGAGATTGCCAGGACAGGCAACATTCACATGAGATATTATACCTGATGGCTTTCTCAACCTTTGTGCCTCCCTGCCCAACTGGCCATGGTCCTTGGTAGGTAATGCCATTTATTGTCATAAATTAACACAAAGATCCTGTAGAAATATAAGTGTCTGTGTTTTCTTCATGCCTGTTTTAAAAAATGTCCATGTGGAGAGCAGGCTTCTAGTGGCCTCGGAGTTGCAAGGAGACATCAAAGCAGAGCTCAATAATTTATTACTTACCAGACATTTACAAGTTCACTACAAAGAATGTGCTAAGCACAGCCTGGTCTTACACAGCTTGTGCTTTAAGTAACTCTTTTAAAAAATAAACTTTATTCCTCTCAGGCAGACTGTTTATACTACTTGCAAATACCATATCCTTTATAGCAGGACATGTAAATATATATATATTTTAAAAAACAACAAATTAAACTGCCATACATTTGATTAACTTGTACAACTCATGTAATGCTTTCATCCCTTAAAATACACAGGATTAGACACTTGGTGGCCTAAGAGCCGCAAGAGCCAAAGCTTTAATTAAGTGGATCTGTCATCATTTTTTTAATGGCCATGTGTAAAATCACACAGACGTTAAAGAGCTGCTTTTGCTGCACAGATTTAGGCTGCAGTGTCAGCTCTGCCCCTCACATTTTTAGATGAGGTCCACATTAAAAGACAGGAAGACCAAAAAAGATGCCCAGTCCTTCTTGTTACACTTGGAAGGAGCACAAGTTATTCAACTTGCCAACATCCTGGAAATAGAGCTGTTTGCCAAATCCCACTTTTCTGGCAGATACTTTACTTGGCTTCCCGGTAGAATCTGTGTGGGACACACAGGTTTGTGTGCTTTGTTTAATCAGCACCAACACATCCAAAGCAGGGTGAAATACAGCACCCCCCATCCTGCTACCCAGCCTGCAAACCTGCAGGTCAGGCCCTTGTACTGCAATAAAGAAAGCAGCAACAACATTTTGCCCCACTTGTCCCTCACCAACATTTCTATATCTATTGAACAAACTCTTTCCAACTTCTCAACACAGGTTAATTAAGGAGGGTTTGTTAAACCCAATGCAAAGGTAGCTCCAATATTATCAGGGCAGGATGTTTTTCCACCATGACTTTTTTCATGCTCTGGAAGGATCTTTCTTGGGAAAAGGCTCTGTCAGTGTACCTGTGAGGAGCCTGTGCTCCATGGAGAAATTGTGCCCACTAAAGTGAGGAGGTGGGGTCTGGGCTGAAAATAATAATATTTAAAGTGGAAAAACCAGGGCAAGGCAATGCACCAGCAATATCTTTAAGGAAGCTTTCCCCTTAAAGCCAAATATGAGCTCCTCTCCACAGCCTCTCTGGGATCTCTGTGGGCATTGTCACATTTCATCTGTCAAGTGTTTGAGACACAAAAGCATAAATATGTGAACAAAAGCACAAAATATGACACATTTTATGGTGCACAGAGAACTTTGGTATCATTTTGCCTCTTAATCATGTCTATCCTGTGTAAAATAAAAGTAATTTCTTTAACAAAGGTGGCATCTGCCTTACCATCCCCAGACGTGCTGCAGAGACTCGGTGTATGGGAAGTATGGCAGGTGCCTACAGAGATTCCTCTGTGTTTTAGCGCAAATATCCAGCTGAGGAGAAACATTCTGGGGCTTGAGAGAAAACAGGTTTGATGTTAAATGAAGCAAATCAAGAATCAAACAGCATTGAAAAAAACATCTCCCCCTCAGAGTGTGCTGGTATTGTACAAAGGCACTCGCTGCGTTCTCATCTCCCTGGTAAGGCAGGACATGGCGGCTGGGTCTGGCAACCCACTTCTCACTCGATCCAGTGGGACAGGAGAAAAAAGCTGTGGGGAACCAGCAGAATCCCTCCCTCCGTGCTGGGGCACTCTGACAGCCGGGCGTCTGCCCTCGCAGCTGAGCTGCATGAAGGGAAATTACGGCATTGCTGCCCTGAAGGGTGCGAGGGGACAGATGTGAGGGGGAACTGTGAAGGGGGGAACTGTGAAAGGGGCAGCCATGAGGGAGAAACCGTGAGGGGGAACTGTGAGGGGAGAGCAATGAGAGGCAAACCGTGAGGGGGAACTGTGAGGGGAGAGCCATGAGGGAGAAACCGTGAGGGGGAGCTGCGAGGGGAGAGCCGTGAGCTGGAAGCCGTGAGGGGGAACTCAGGGGAGAGCCATGAGAGGCAAACCGTGAGGGGGAACTGTGAGGGGAGAGCCACCACCATGTCCCATGCCGCCACCCTGAGGGTTCTTGCCAAGGTGCCGCTGTAGGCCACACAAATCTAGGTGAAGTCTCCAGGTTTCTATGTTGCCCCTTTGATCAGCTCCTCCTCAGTTCCCTCCTGGTGAGGGCATGGTGTGAAGAAATTGCACTGACACTGAGACTGTGTCATCAGGGTGTGTTTTCCTTGCATTTGACCGACAAAATCATCACCTGTAGTGCCAAAGTGCCCACATAATTAATCTGAGCCCGAAGTAAAATGAGTCACCACACTGTGCCAAGCTGAGTCCAACAACCTTTTTTTATTAAACAATTATAGCAAACATTGTCCAATACATAGAAAGAAAGCATGTAATAAAAATGAACATGGAAATTTTACTCTTTGACATGAGTATATTCCCTACTTAAGGACTTACAGTGGAAATTACCTACTTGAGTCTACAGTGACTTTAGTGTAAGGAACAGAACCTTTGAAAAATATTACAACAATCATTTGGGTGAGACATGTCCGGGTCCATTGTCAGCCAAAGACGCTCTTGGCTGGCTCATCCTTTGGTTTCTCAAAGACTGTTTCACCCCCTGTCCGAGCCCGGCTGAATACGGAAGGTGCTGCAAAGCCCATTTGTTCTTAGAAAAGAAAACCAGGAGAGACAATCAGTGAAATACCACCCAAATTTGGGGAGTAAAACTAGTGCTGCTGAAATACATATATACACATTTGATAAATACTTCACTTGTCCATCAGTTGAACAGCAGGCTGATGTTCCAGAGGTGACCCTTTCACTTGAAAAGGGCAATTAAGTCAATTAAGGCAATTAAGTTTTACTCTGCTTAATTGCTTCCAATCAATGAGACTTACCACACTGCCTCATCACTTGGTAGGTTTTGGATTTAATTTCCTGGTTTTTAGTAAGGTTTCCTCTGGCTCCTTTGAGGTCTTCTTCCTTCACTGGAGGACGCTTCTTTTTCACAGGGGCTGGCTAAGAAACAGACCCACACATCAGTATTTTGTGTTCCTAGCACAGGGAACAAAGCTACCTCCTCCCAAAAGCTACAACATATGATATTTCACTTGTTTCCTTTCTGAGATTACATACTCAGCTACATCAGATCTTCCCATAATCACAATTTCACTTCCCAAAATCCGCTACCATTCTTACTGTTCTGAAACTGTCTTTTTATTGTACAGCCTTTGAAAGAGCAATTAACTGCTTAATTTTAAAAAAAATATTCTTAGATTTTCTCTGTCCAGCCCTGCCTGCTTATTCTGCAATTCAAGATTGGCAATTCAAGAACCTGTCCAATATTTAGAAAGGAAAAATCACTTTATTACTAAATTGGGCTTGTGCCTTAGTCTACTTACTACTTCTTTGGGAAACCGGTCAGAGAGATTCCAAATCTGGACTTGTCTTAAGTTGGAAGAAACATTTGACCCATAGTTAATAATCCCAAATTTAAGGAACAAAAGTATCGGAACACTCAACAGAGCTCTCTACTGAACACATCTGAAGCACTGGACTTGGAACCCAAAGAAGGAGAAGGAAACCTAATACAGGAACAGATGCATCATCAGGTGGTGCACTGCAACAGCCAAGTACTAATCTGTTCACAGTTTATTCCACTACAAGGAAACAGGGATAACATTGCTTCATATCAGCCTACCCCTATCTTTAAATTAGCACTCCACAGTCAGACACAACCTCGCTCTGCAGCAGCCAACACCATAAGCATTTACCTGTCAGTTTATTATTTCATGCACAGATTTTCTATGTCCCACCAGGCAGCCCTCGTGGCAACATTCAGGGGCACCGGGGTATGATCTAGGGGAACAGAAGACCCCCACACTCCAACTCTAATAGATTTACACTCTGAAAGATCAACAGGAAACTTCTCTGACCATTGCTACATACACAGGGCTTCTGCTATTTGGGTTCTGGCAGTGGTGGAGTGGAGCCCACTCCAGGCACTGCCTGTGAGGCTAAAAAGAATTGTGGAGGGAAACAAATCCCTCTAGGCCTACAGATGGCTGGAGCAGCGAGTCCCAGGGAGCTTGCAGAGACAGCGCCTGCATGGCTGGCTCTTCGATGGGTGGGCTGGCTCCACTGGAGCCTCCAGCATGTTTTCTGCCTGCTGCAAATTCCTGAGAACGCTCAGAATAGCTCACTGTCAATCCCACTTGCATGTGTTGTGGCAAGCAAAACATTTACGAGATCTCTGGGGAAAACATTTATGAGTAGCCAGAGCAAGTGAGGGGAAAGGGTGGCAGCAAACCCTTCAAAACGCTCAACAGCTCGTGCATGGTTGTTCAGCTGGTGAACCAAATGTCCCCACAGCCAGGGAGGCACCTGTCCTTCAGGAATGACAACTGGCACGTGATGGGAACAGTCCCTCATGCCCATGGCACGCTCCACAGGCAACCGACCCAGGAAGAGAAAAAGTCCCTTGCTTTATTAAGAGAAATGTGAAATCTGCAAAGGTCTTTCACCCATTATTGGTAACAGACAGTAACCGTGAGGCTTCTTCCCACTGGGACAAGGGAATTCCTGGGCACAGGGTGAGGAAAGGTGACGCTTGAGATGCACAAAGATACAGCCAGGCTGAGCAGAGCTCTTGAATGTCACCCGGTTATTTTAAACTAAACCATCTCATGCTTTGGTCGCAGAGGATTTTCCAGCAGGGAGGTTGCTGTGGATTAGTCGGCCCCAGCTGAAGAGCAAAGCTGGTGCAGAGAGGTTACGGTGAGCCCTGGCCAGCAGCTGCCCCTGTCACAGCCCCACCACTGCTAATTGCTGCCAGAATTTGTGAGCAGGGTTTGCCAGGAGCCATTCCTAGCTGGCACAGGCATGCAGCCTGGGCTTTATCTCCTCCTGTCACAAGTCAAAAAGTGCTACTTTACATGACATACAACTGGGTTGTAAGTCCCATTTTCTTTGGAGTAAAGAAAATCAGCTGAACTGAGTTACTCTCTGTGGCTGAAGAACTGTGCTCTCTTACTCTCTCTGTGCTCCTCCTCTCCATCCCAGCAATCCTGTAAAACTCTCATGCTGAGGAGAGCTCTGCCAGGCACATGCAGCTTGTGTTGCAAATGTAACATTTACCTGAAACCTCACCATTTCTGAGCTCATTTCAAGAGCACTTTGAAACACTGATTATTGGGGAATGCATTAAAGACAAACCATTAGTTATAAAATAAAATGTGTTCATTTTATACAAAATTTCAGTCTCAAATATCTTATCCTAACAGAATTTTCAGTCACGCTCTTTCCTCCTGCATGTTAATACACTAAGCTTTACACAGTGACATTTCAGCACAGACAACTTCTTTGCAAAACAGAATTTCAGAATCACTGTCAGAGAAAGTGTGTTGGAAAGGCAGAGATTCCTCCATCTGTGAAACATCCCAAAGCAGAGAAGGAGAAAGGATTTTCCCCTCTCTACACAAATAAAAATATTTGAGGTAAACCAGAACATTTTAAATCTAAATTAATTAACCATGTAGAGAGCAGCTGTACATATTTCCTTCTTCACCAAATAACCCATCCTAAGAATGTACTTGTTAAAATATTTTATCACACAGGTCACAGTGCAGAAAAGCTGAATTCACTGGTTAATGAGAGGAGCTCGCTAAGAAGCTTTTCCAAGCGAAGCATCCAACCCAGTACCAGGTTAGCCAGGCACTGCTCCGAGGGCTGGCAGCGCACAGATGTCCCCGTACCTGTGACATAACTGCGGTGCTCCCTCGCTGAAATCCCTCCCAGGTCCTTCCCGACTTTGATTAAATCCAGCCCGTGAGCTCTGCGAGCGCCTGTTGTTTTCCTGTACTTATATAGAGCATCCGAGTGAAGTCACGGCTGGGTCATGTTCCCAAAGCAGCGCCGGGATGGTTGAGGCCGAGGCGGGCTGTTGTTGCCGGAGGTTTATTCCTGGCGATGACTCGGACGTGCAGCATTCTGGCTGGGCTGACGGGGGCAGGCAGCTGCGGCAGCGGGGCGCGGAGAAGCCTGCTCCCTACAAAAGCGCCTCCCGGGGAGTCCGCTGGGGCTCTAGTTATAGCTTGAAAAGGCAAAATGTTGTTACGGACACAAAATCGACTCTGAAACCTCTTAGGGGAGGGAGGCAAAAAAAGAGTGGGCAGTGCTTTCCCAGCATAACAAAATGTATGTTCTCTAAAGATGATATAAACCTAAAGGCCAAAGCAAAACTGTGCAAAAGCATAACTTTTGCACAGGGATCTTTAACAGGAGAGTATTTTGTGTCTTTTAGAGAGTTAATAAAGCAGGGTATAGTTTTACCTCGTAGCTCTATCTCTGATCATGCTCCAGTGCTGGCTGTTACACAACTGAGAGTAAAATCACTTTCTACTTCCAGCACTATTAGCAAGTTTAACCATTTCACCCACATCTGTACAGGAACAGCTTACTCAGACATGGATAAACTTGGTGCTCCCCACTGTACTTGCTGACAGCAGTAAAACCTTTCCCAGAACTTTTAATATTTGTTCTCTACACAATGTATTAATTAAGTAAAGCCCTGCCATCTCTGAGCATGAATTATATTTCTTATTACTGGGAAAGGTTTGAGTGGGAGATTGTTTCCCTTTTGGTTTTTACATTAAATCTGTACATCATGCAAAAAAACATAGCTTCTGTGACTGCACTCAACACCTACAAAGAACCAAGACTCCAGCCAGGTGGGTTAATGGGAGAAGGGCAGCCATGGCAGACCTCCAAACACCTTCCACTAGAGAGATCAACTGTTGTAGTGGCAGAAATCTGCCCTGGCCTTTCCTCAGGCTCTGCCAGCGCTTTTAGGTTACAGAGAAGCACAAGACGTCACAAAAATTTTGTTTTTCACTGTGAAAACACGACATCAAACCACAGCTCCAGCGCTGTACGAGCAGGACTGCGGGATCTGTCAGCTGTGAACTACTCCCCAGGCCTCCCAGTGCCCAAACTGCCTTTAAGCTGAACTCTTTCCAGGCCTGAGATCTTCTCCTTTATTGGGGGAATTATTTGTAGGCTAAGAAGCAGTTTGGATGTTACACCCTTAGCTATTCCTTAGGTTGATTTTCTATTTTAAACCCATCTTAGTAACCAGAGGAAGCATTTCTGCAGAGCAGCAGTGCCCTTAGTAGGCCAACAAAAGAGAAGAATAAAACACTGACTTTAGAAAAAACAGAGGTTTTTTTTCTATTGTACAAAGTAACAGTTCTCTACTAAGATGTTTCTCTACAGCCTCACAAGCATCACTATTCTATCTATTGTGACAGGAAAATAACAATCTGCATGTTTAAAGCAAATATTTAGAATTCAAGTCACTGAAATATTATTTCCCCTTCAGCTTTCAAAATTGCTTTAATTGGTACTGCATATTCCTCACTCAAAAGCAACAGAGTTTTGCTTTCATAGCAATTTAATCTATACAAACAAAATCAAACCACTCAAATCTTGCTTGCCATTTGGGGCAGGTGAGGTGCTTAGAGAGGCAGGCAGCACATCCCGAAGTTTCTAGCACATCCCCAAAGCCTGGAGAGTTCTGTTCTCTACAATTACATTTCCTAAACCACCACTCAACAGGGGGCACAATAATTTTCTTGCACAGATCATGGACTATTTTTCCTCACAAAGAACCCAGCCTAAATCTACAGTTACTCATATTTTAGAGTGGAAATCCTCTTCACCTGGCTGAGGTCCTTGAGATGTGTTAAATGGGACATGAATGACAATGGAACAAGAGGGCTCATTTATCCAACAGTAGCTATTAAAAATACAAGTTTTAATCTTCCAATGCAACAGGAATTGTAGAAAACTCCTTTGCTGGAGGAATGGTTCCAACTAACATACAGTGATGACCACAGAGAATTTAGTGAATGTACACATGGCTGCCATTGTGGTCTCCAAATCTCAGGGAAGATTTGACTTCCCCTCCAGGAAAGTGCTAACAACCTCTCAGGGGACTGGCACTTTAGGTACAGTGAAGATTATACCCTGAATTCCCTGTAAGAGTGCAGTGGGTATGGAGCTGCTTGGATATGGTAGGTGGAAGTATGAAAATAATAGGGAAATGTTACAGAAGAGTTACAGAGGCAGGATTAGGTCCCTCCTGTGCAGCTCCAGCCCTGAAAAAAACCTTCCTCAGGAACGGATCTGAGAGAAGCCTGCAAGGATTCTTAAACTTATACACAAAATTTGCAACTAAGAACAGCGGCTCTTCCTGATCAAATCAGCCTTGCTATTAAGGTAAATGAATATACTGAAATTAAAATCAATATAACAGTGTACACAATTAGAGCTAAAGTTAAACTCAAGCAGCAGAACTGCTTCCCACAAGAGCACACCATAACCACTGAAACACAGGCACTTTGAAACAGAACAAGTATAAAACAAGTGTACAAATCTGTAATAAGTCAAACTTTATTGTAAACCGTTATAATGTAATTACATCAGATACCTTTAAAAGTTTTAAGGTAACACCACTGATTAAACAATATGGTCCAAACAGAGGGCAGCAGAATACAGCTGATGGTTTTGCTCACATTGGCTATACTCTGATTTTACTTACAAACAAACCCCACATTCAGTTTGAGACGGATACCCACACAAGACGAAAACACCTACAAAAGAGTCCCTTTTTTAAAGATACTGCAGTTTTACTTTGTAAAACCATAGTAGTCATTTTCAGTAATTGAACTGGAAACTTCACCTAAAAAAGTTTGCACGCCTATGCTGTAGATGTACTCTGACTTGGTGTGGCTGAATTTATTCGCTTTCACTACTGGTTTCTCCTGTAAAAAGCACAGCAAAGTTGCAAACAGGGGTTAGTCAAGCACAGTGGCAGAGATTCCTTGTGATGCTCAGCTCTGAGCAGAGCAGGAGAGCCCAGGCCCCCCTCCCCAGGCTCGGCAGGGATCAGAGCAGACACCTGCCCGAGGGGATCACTTTGCATTGCTCTAATTTGCAACTCAGTTTCTGAGTTTTCCCTGAAGAAAAGCTATAGTACATTTTAGTTAGCAACATTAACAGACAGCATTCACCTACTTAAAGTAAGACAAGGGGACCTGAACATATTGAAGCCAGAACCTGGAAACCACATATTAGACAACACTGGAGTTTCAAGTTTATGCAGATGTGTCACAGGTCGGATAGTAGGAACAGTTAATGCATTTAGGTTCATCACTCGCAGTAAATTCCATCTCCACCAATATTTCTGTGTCTCTTCTCCAAGTTATAATCCCTTTCTCTTACTTTGGCATTCACTACATAGCTTATTTTCATTAAACAGAATCCTATTTTCTAAGCACAGCCTGAATTAAACCTTTGCTATGAGTTGTCCTGAAGTACATTTGCCAGGTAGAAATCTGAGTCACAACTGGAGGATAATGCAAATGTGATGTTGCAGTATCACTACTGGATCAACTCTTTATGAAAAGTCCATTTCAGACTGTACTGCTAATACATTTTAACAAGTGGTAAGACACAGTGAAGCACTAAGCACACGCTCCCTTCTCTCTTCTCACATGCAAGCCTGTCAGAAAAAAGGACTTGTCCTACTTTTAATTACTGCAAGAATTCCAATTTTTACCTTACAGAGAGGAAAATGCCAGTTTTACATTTTCCATCTCTTCCACAAGGATAACAAAGAATGTATAGAAAAAACAGCCAGGTTTTGTTATTTAGCTAAAATTCTGAACAACATTACTGTCTTAGTAGAGAGAGTATTTTTTCCCCTCTGAAGGTTGTTCCTCCTCCTCCTTACTACTGTGGTATTTAAAATACTTCCATGTCTTTGGATCATAGTGCTTTACTACATCATCTTGCTAAGCATATCTAGATCTCACATCAAGTGACTTTTAAGCACTTAAGACATCAACAATTAGGCATTCAGAACCTTTGCTATAACCACCTTCAGGAAACTGCTCTGTAGCACTTTATACTGTTTTGTACTTGGTCAATATGCTTGAGGTCTGCTCAAAACAAATATTTTTACATGATTAAGGCCATAATTTTATACTGACACTTCACAGACTAAACATGAGACTAGAATAATTTTGATAACTGAAGTAACTGGAGGAGGGAAAGAGAAGCTAAGATGCAAGCTCGTGCAGTGAAATTTGTGTGCGCTGCTCAGTTATCTCAGCTGGTGAGGACAGCCATGGCTCTGCACTGGGATGCAGCACACGCTCAGTAGCTTTAGTTCACTATCTGAAATAGAACAAATCCTATGCTAAAAAAATAAATGCTGACAACTGTGACAAGAGCCATTCCTAGCTCTTAAATCCTGTTGGAAAAGTGACCTGTAGGAGACTATTCTGTTGATGAATTCCTTGAAGTACTGTGCTTTTGGAGATCTGCGCCTGCCCAGTGGTTAGCAGTCAAGAGAAGATGCAAGTCATACAATCAATAAAAAAACCCAAACCCCCCAAAGCAGAGGAAAAACTGATTAGGGACATTTCCCCATCCCCACCCCCCATGTCAAAAGAACTCAGGTAAGCTTCCACTTTCATTAATTTCTAGATTTAGTCTAAAGGAAACACTAGTACTGTAACTTATTGCAGTTCTTACGTTTCAATGCACAGTCACAAAGGTCGGTGGCTCAACTAAAACCTCGGGTTTGGTAGATGTCCCTTTGAGCTGGCTGGACACCCTGAGGTGTCAGAGCATCGTGTCCCCTTGGCAGCCACTGGGAAAAGGGATGCTGGAATAGCGAAAGTAAGCACGGGAGGGCACAGTTCAGTATTTACTAAGGCCCAGTTAAGTCATCTGGATAATAAATCCCATTAAGACCTAGTAAATCTATAAAAAAATGTAAAAAATCTTAAAAAGTTCTGAGCAGTTTTCCAATGAAACTGGTTTAAGGCTTGGAATTTTTCTGGTGTCTAGATACTACAACAGATTTGCATCTAAGGTCTGTTGTCACCTCTTTGACACATCGCCTTGTCCTCCACAAGGTTTAGCTAAGCAAGGAAAGCTGTCAGAAACAATCATTTAGAAAATATGCAAAGCAAAAGGATGTCACTGAAAACATGTCTGCTAGGTTTCAGATCACCACGTGCTCTCAATTCTCAGAAGAGACACCAAAAATCCCAGAAATGCTGTGGTAACAACTGAACTGTACCCCTTGGGGTTGTTCTTTTACCACTGAAGGATAATGAGACTTTATGGAAATAAAATAGGAGAAATTTTGTTGTTGTTGCTGTTAAGCACATTAAGTAGAAGATTTCTTAATTGTATTTGCAATATTGTAGCACAACTGCTTCAAATCAGATCACAGTCCTGTACCACAGGCCCTGTAATAGGAAAAGTATCAGAAATGTTCCATCTCTTTTGGGTCATTGGAGAGGTATGCACAAGAGACTTGCAGAAACAGAAATAATTAGAGTCATCCATAGATACTCATTTCACAAATAACTTATCACAATGGGGTTTTGTTATACACTAAAGTGCACCTTTGTCAAATATGCAAACACCACTTCCTACTGAAAAAGGTGTTTTTAAATTATGTGGTCAACAGCACACATAGGACTGCATTTTTTAGTGATATTTGGTGACTTCAGCAGTGACAGAGATATTTTCCCTTTGCAATCCCTTTGTCTTAAATCAGGAGACAAGGATAAATAAGATTTTCACTACAAATCTTTTGACCTGTTCTGCACAAAAAAGGGAACTGTACCCTTTTCTCTGATAAAGAGAATCTTTAAATACAACTGTATGAAAATATAACTTAAATATAAAATAGTCAGATAGATTTGAGAAGACTTGGAAAAAAATCTTTGTTCCACCTATTAATTCCATAGGTACCCGGTAGCAAGTAAACATTTGTACTTAAAAAAATAATGTTAAGTTACAGCTTGTAACCATAAACTATTCTGCTCTAGGAATTATGCTGCAAAAGCCAGTTTTAGTAATAAAACACGCTCCTTTAACTTAGTCAACTCTGAGAACTTTTGAGAACTCCATACACTGTCCCATCAGTAACTGAAAGTGAAAGATTCTGTATCTGTTCTTTCTGCTCTTCTCTGACACCTCCCACACGAATCTTTAGTGACTCGTATTTTCCACACATGATGAGGAGACATTCTTGCATAATTGGTCAGTGTGTTTGTAGTGCAACTGAACTGGAAGTCTTCCAACTGCTTTGCCTTCTGTTGGTAGACCTTGCTTCTAAGTCAGTCTGTATGAAAAGGGAGATGCAATTGCAACATTAAACCCCACTGACAGAAGTTTTTGCCGTGAAACCTGCGAGTGCACAGGCCAAGGAATGTGTCATACGGGCAGACCAAAGCGATGCTTCTTCTTCTTGATGGGCTTTAGGTTGGTCAGCCTGCGCACGTCCTCCTCGGCGTCCGACTCCTCCATCTCATCGTCTGCTGAAATAAGGATCTAAAAACAAAGTGCAGCTTCTGAGCACACGGAGCAGTCACACTCCTTTCTACTTGTTAAATTTTACTTCTTTAATGCTTGTAAAGCACTTATTTGCTCAGGAAAGAGCTTACAGAACACAATTATGATTTACTGCCACACTATCATTGCAGATCCTATTGGAAACCTCCAGTAAATTTGAAGAAGGATGGATGTGTATTAATCTCGCTATAGACTCTGAACCCAAAGAATGATGCCAGAACAGTGGAGGCAGCTTGAGAGAATATTTAAGGTCTTGATCCACACTGGTAACGAGGCAGTCACATTACCTGGCAAACCCCATATAAAGAATCACTGTTTATCACCCTGAAAAGTGACAATAACTTACTGAAGCTAAACCAACTGAGCTTCAAAGAAACCACCCATCTTTCAGCTGAACTAAAAACTGGGCGCTTAATGTAATTTAGAATAGCACTATGCTAAGGCAACTATGTAAATAATTCTTGAAAATCAGGTCAGTTGCCTCCACCAGCTCACTCTCACTTTAAGCTACTGATCTCTCTTTGAATTAGAATTGTGTTAGTTTTGTATTCCCTGTGAGTTTTTTTTTCAGAAGCACTTGCAGCACAGCTCACCTGTGGTATTTACATATATTATTGTGTCTTCCTGCCCATCTGGAAGGAAATTAACTGCCAGAGTGGTACAACAATGACTTTTTCCTTAGCTGGCTCTTAACTGCCAATGCTAAGACCTATAGCTAGGCTGTACTGCTAGAGGTACATGCTCAGCAAATCAAACCTAAGTTGACAGCGCTACAATGGAATCAATATCAGGAGGGATGAACTGGACTGATATTGCCTTAATTGTAATAATTAACTCTACATACTTCTGACTCTGACTCCTCATGTGATGCTGCTCTCCTGTATCGGACTTTACTTCCATTTCTTGAATCTTGTCCTCCTTCCTTTTCTTCAAGTTTAGCTTTTGTCTTCCCTTTCTTCATAAGGAAATTATCTACTACCCAGAACATTAATGCCTGTTAAAAAGAAGATGAAAGCAACAGTTCAGCTTTCTTCAGAGTAGAAAAAAGGTCCAAATACTGACCAAATGAACTTGACAATAATTCTGAATTGGCCAAAAGCTAAATCTTGTGTAAGCACAGTGTCACGTATCTTATTACACCTTTCAGGAATGCTCTAGAAACCAGCTACTTTATCCCTTTGTGGAAGAGAAGAAAATCAGAAAAGTAGTGACTATTCACAGTGGTCATATATTAACTCTTCATGTAGTAATGTTTTACCAGCAGTTATTACATGCAAGGACACCCACTGTCTCTGGCTCTAATCCCTAAATCCCAGATTGCTGCAAGAGTGTACTTTGGGAAGGATGACTGCACACTTGCCCTTTTCCTCTGCTCCACCACAGGCCAGCCACTGTTAGCTATGGTCAGACACAGGATACTTTACAGGACCTCTGTCCTTAGACCAACTGCTTCCTGAAGCAAATTTCACTGTAATTTTATAATGTCTATGTCAGTCAATCTACTGAAGTCATCAGGCCAAAGGGGTCTATGAGGCACTTCTACCCCTCTCCTGAACCTGGCTCTTTAGCTCCATATGGATTTCAGCTTTGTAAAATCTACATATCCAGACGATTTACCCATTCTTTAGCAGCCCTTAAATTAAATTAAGCACCAAGGTACACTGTTTTTTAAGGGCTAATGTTAATTAATGAGCACATGGCAGAAGGATATCCAAGTAAACATCTCAAAGTGAGTTGTACTAACGTTAACAAAGAAGGGAACTATCAGCATGACGATTGCCAGCTCCAGCTGGGGGTTCTCTATGGGATTCAATAAAGCCACCTGTGAAAAGAAAACAATGGAGTTCAGCTCACGCAGTACGTGCACACAAGTGGCTTAGGCAGGGCAATGTTCATGTACAAGTTAATGTGACAGAAATAACCAAAAGTGAACTAAAAAAGGGCAGCTTTGAGAAAAGCAAAGTATTTAGGACAGCTCATAAATTACCACAGATAAGTAAGTGGGGCTGACAAGAAACTTATCTCTGTCATTTTTGTTTACAGAAGTCTGAGGAGCTGCCTTAGAATAATCTTGAACATTATAGAGCTGCTCCCAAGGAACATGTTGTAGATATATCTTTAGGAAATTTAAACAGAGCAGAGTTTTACAAAATACATAATAAGGAGAGGAGAGTTCCTGAAGTAGTCAAGAACATACAATAGAGCTAACTGGTTTTAGTGGGAAGTAACAGCATCACTTTGAATATCTGGTTACACAGAGTCCATCAAAATAAAGATTAATCCAGTCAGCATCAGTGGATTCACTAATCCACCACAAATTTCTAAACGCCTACAGTTAAAAACTATCAACAGGGTCAGGCAAAGAAACTTCTTCAAAATACTACAAGAATACAAAATAGCTGTAGGCAAGAATTAGAGTTAAGAAAAGAAAGAACCACTTAGTAGTTTCAAGGGTACTTTAGACAAGGAGATAGAATTAAATTTTGGATATTTCCGTTTACAAAAAAACCTCAAAATACGAGATGATATTCCTGGCAATGGATAAAGGTCTCATTAGCAGTATCCCAATTAAACTAAAAGAACATACCACTACTACAGAGTTAATTGGCAACGAGTGTAGACAATCATGATGCTAGAGCCAAACCAATAAACACTGCTGGAAGTCTTTATAGCTTCTACCTAAAATTCACTTGTCTGTAAAATGCTGTAAAAACACCAACCTCTTTCCACTGAGGTATAAGCAGCACTATGATGATGATGGTTTTCTCAAATGTCATAATCATTATGTACAGAGCACACTGGCCCACCCAAGCACTGCACTGCAGGGGGTCACCTGCAAGAAAGAAGAAAGGTTCAATACATGCACAGGTTTGATTTACTTCATAGCAAACATCTTAAAAAAGCAGTATTAGAAGAGGCAGCAGGGCAGCTAAATCCTCCAAAGTGCCTTCTCCAATTCCTTTAGTGCTGCTTCTTTCCCTCCTTCTGCCTCACCCCAGCCTTCAAAAAGTATCAGAAACTAAATCTAATGGGACTTTGTCCCATTCAGCAGTACCTGGGATATGCTCACACTGTTTCATATAATCTGATGAAAGCAAGATGGATAAACTTTCATTGTGTTTCTCCTCATATAGTTAATTTTGATCCTCTATCATGACATATTAAGTGTCTTAAAGGGGAAAATTTGATGGAAACATAGCTGGGAAAAATACATTTCCCTTCAGTCTAAGTAGAACTTAGATTTCCACCATTGTCCCTAGGCTATCTTAAATATATTTTTCCTCTCTACAAAGTTAGTTACCAAAAGTATCCAACTGAAGCAACAAGTACAAGAGCTGCAATAAAAAATTTAACTGAATAAGAGATTAGGAACATATTTTGGTTCCAATGTGAAAGGGTTTGAAATTCTGCTGCACCTCAAGGGCAGAGTGAGAACCTGCGTGCATGAAGTTATCTGCCAGGACAGAAAGAAGACCACAAATATTTGAACAGGAAAACTTACGTACACTATTAGACTCTTTGAAAGAAGGCAGAAAAACAAAAAGAAGACAAAAAAGGAGAAAAGAAGATTGGTAAGCCTAACAAGCATTGCAGGTGAGCTTGAAGCTGCACTTCACTGGAAAACAAAAGCAAGCTCTGGAGGGGGGTGACAGATCTTTGTCTTTGCAGCAGCCTCTGCAATCTCTTCAACAGCAGCTCCCAACTCTTAGCCTGGGGATGAATAATGGGCAATGGAAAATCAGATGCCTTTATGTGCTTGTAATGCATAATAGACAGTTGCTGCTTCCTTTTCTGGAACACTCCTGAAAGGCTTTCAGAATTAATACTTGGTAATAGTCTGAGACTTAGTGTTTGCTGCTGAAATGCTACACAGAGAAACTGATAAATCAGACTGGAGTCCAAAACAACAAATACTTCCTAACTATGTTTTACAGGATGAGTTAGTGATCAACACTCAAAAGTCTGAGAGGAAAGCAATTGAAATACTTGAGTTTTACAATTACATACTGCAGTTACAGCTTCTCTTGTAAAAACCCAGAGTTAGAATTTTGAAAGGGAAAACATCAGTAAGTCAAAGTTGAGCAACTGTGATTCTTCTGAAGATACAAGGCCTGAATTAGGTTTGAGAATTAAATTTTAGCAATTAATTTCCATACTCCACATTTTTATTAGCATTCTCTAGTTTTTCTCACTAATTAGCAAATATTAAAAAATAATCTAGCTTTAGCTACAGTCTTATGTTTGAAACAAACAGTTTATTCTAATCCCTTTTCCCATCTTTATTTAATTCCTAAAAGCAAAGACAGTGAAAACAATTTTGCATCTTTTGCAACTCTCAGGAGACTTTGTACATCCAAAAACTGTGAAACTCTGTATTAAAAGTGTTGTGCACTCTCACCAATGAATATTTTGTTCCACAATGTTTTCGTGCAGAGTGCTGCTGGTTTCTTTGGGGGTTTTTTGGTACATTACTGAAATTAGAAGCTGTGTATATTAAATTCTACTAGAGGATTTTTGTGTGCCCTACTGCACCTACAAAATTATCTCTCAGCTATAATTACAAGTGGGAACAACAGGGATGCTGCCTACTTTGAATTTAGCAAGTCTTTTGCCAGTGGCCCAGTGGTATCCTTGAAGAAAGGTGGGAAGATACAGACTGGGTGGGTGAAGATACAGTTCTGATATGAAGGAAAAAAAAGCTTTCACAGTGAGAGTGGTTAAATCTACTGGAGTGGTTGCTCAGATAAAGGGGTTCTGAAATCCTAAACCATGGATAAATTAAAAACTGACTGGACCATGCCCTGAACAACCCACTTCAGCTTTGAAGTTAATCCTGCTTTGAGCAAGAGGTTGGATTATATGACCTCTGGAGTTCCTTTCTAACCAAATTTTTTCTATGGTTTTATAAGCCATGAAATTGAAGCTAATAACATCACCACACCCAGGAGGTGCTCCAAAGAGCACCTTCAGACATTTGTACATTCAGAGATTCTGCACACAAACCCAAATTAGAACTTTAATGTTAATGTTTAAGCCATAAAGCTCTAATTTAATTTCCAACATCTCTTACAGTCATCTCTTGAATTCTGATTTTATGCTTGTCAGGTATGGAATAATCCAGCAAATTAGTGGAAATTTTGCTATTGCAAGAAAAGCGAATAAAGAACGAAACTGAAAAATTTTGAATCCTCTGCAGTGACAACTGTAGCAGCATTTTAGGAAAATGCCGGGCAATGTCAAATTAGTCTATACTTGTATCTGTCACTGCCATCAGGTGCTTTGTAGAAGTATGTTCAGAGACAGCTCTTGAACCAAATACCTGCTATTCCTCTACCCTGTAACTTCCTTCTGGTCTTCAGGTCCTGAAAACTTTTTCTTAAGAAAATGCCAACTCACAGAACTACTTGAAAATAAACTTTAAATAGTTTTGCAGTCAGTGCTATCTACCCCACATGGCTATAAGTAAGTTGCTCTGCAAGGGGCAAATGAAGAGCTGGAGGAAAAAGATGCATCAAATACAATTTCTGAGCTCTGCCATGGAGAGGCGAAGCAAAGAAAAGAGGCCACAGCACAGTTCAGTTGCCAGTGGGGTTTATAAACACCAGGAGGGATTTATCACCTGTTTTCTACTCACAGCAGCTAAAGTAGCTCAAGACAAGAAGGGAAGGGGAACGCAGGGAACATTCATTTCAGTACAGATCATGACTGCTTTTCTCCTCTTTACACACTCAAATATATTAACTGATTCTGCACTTCTATTAAAATCCAACTGCTGATGTAATGAATCTGAAAATACAAAATTATAGATATGAAGACAAATCCAATAAAATTTAAAATTCTGATGTAAAAAAGCCCTCGAGGGAGAGTCATGGCCCTTTGTTCATAAATCAGACTGCAGTGTTGTTTTGCTGTACAAACAGCCACCATTTATAAATGCTGATATTTTGGTATCCATTCCTTCCTTGAGGCATTTATGCTTAAAAACTATCCTCCATATAAAGAAGAGGCTTTTAAAACCAGCAGGACACTGCTATTTTTGTGACAGCTTCAAGTAATGAATCACCAGGGATCAAGTAATAGAGCTAAGAAGGGAAATGAGCTCACAGTGAGAACTAACTTGAGACAAATGATTATTTAGGCTCAAGAAACACAAACATCACTCAGTCACAAGAAGAGACTTGTCAGGGGGTGGAACGAGGGCTCCTGTTTGTTTTCCCACACTTCCAAACAAACTGAAATCACACTGATCTCCAAGCTGAGAACTTGATTTTACTACTCCAGATAAAATGCTCCAGGACTCTGATACTTTTAGTGAACCATGGGGAGGAGAAGAGAGGAGATGTGTGGAGAAGAGAAGGCTCCAGGGTGACCTCATTGCAGCATTTCAGTACCTAAGGGGCTCCAAGAGAGCTGGAGAGGGATTGTGGAAGAGGCTGTGGAGTAAGAGGACAAGTGGGAATGGCTGCCCAACGCCAGAGGGCAGGGTCAGATGGGGTACTGGGAAGGGACTGTTCCCTGGGAGGGTCCACAGGTTGCCCAGAGCAGCTGTGGCTGCCCCTGGATCCCTGGAAATGTTCAAGGCCAGGCTGGACAGGGCTTGGAGCAGCCTGGGACAGTGGATGGTGTCCCTGCCCATGGCAGGTGGTGGGATGAGATGGGCTTTGAGTTCTCTTCCAAACCAAACCACTCTGTGATTCTATATTACACATCCATATTTAACTTCAAAATCCAAAGTTTTAGACACACTTGCAACCCCACAGAACTGCATTTTAGTCCCCTCTTCAACTCTACTTTATTTTTAAAAATCTTATGAAAAATAACAATGTTCTTTGGGTCAAACTGAAAAATTTTAAATAAACTGGTGATACGAGGATTTTCACTTCAGGAACACCAGAGACACTTAAAAGAAGATGACAGCAAATGCTCCAGTGCAACTTGTCCTTTCAGATGGGATTTCTTACAGAGGGCCTAACCTTGCTCCACAGCCAGAACTAATAACTTTCCATCTGCTCTCTAATTCTCTTTATACCAGAAGCCTCTCCCACATGATTAATGGAAATACAGATTTGCAATATGCTTTAAAATAGTCCCTGCAATAGCTTGATTAAAAACCTAACACACTTAAGGGCAGGACAGCACATTATTAAAGATGCAGAAAAGAAAGTTAGTGACTAATAAAATGATCTGATACTAGAGAGAACAGCTAACAAAAGAGGGTTTATGTAATTTCATACATCACTTATACACACACACAGGAGAATACTCAATAAATAGGTTCAGGTGTTTCACATCTCCTAATGCAAAGTGACAATACTGGAGCAGCCACAGACCACCTCCAAAGCACTACACAAGTTCATTTATTGATTTTAAGAGCTTAATTACTGCAGTCAGAATGTCTCATAACTAAAATAAACCATGTGTTTATTTTGAAAGTCAGTAAGAAATAGAGACATTTCAGGGGAGTGAATATACTCCCCACATCTCCCAATCCACACAGACTGCTTACTGTTGAAAGAACATTAAAATTGGAAAGGACAACAGATTACACACAAAAAGTTCAAAATGTTATTAGAAAGAAATAAAATATAATATCTGACATGATTACAAATATCTGCCTGTAACTGTAATAGATACAAACATTTTTTTCTCTAAGTGGAAACTCAAGTTTTATATGGGCTTAAATCTGTTCAAACGTCTTTAAATGGCTTCAAGCCAAACCAACAATCAGAAAATGGAGCTCTGGGCAAGAGGTCTCATCTCCTTCCTTGCCCCTTCACCCTCCCTGGGCATTGGTGCTTACCTAATCCCTTAGAGACACAAGTCTGGGGACTAATCTGGAGGAACTATTTACTTTTTTTACATCTAGTGAATTTTTGATATTTTAATTCTCTTGGCCAATTCCCTGAAGAGGCAGATATGCACCAGTCCAAAGAAAAGAGTGGAAATACTGGACTGTGGCATGTGGGATAAAAGCAGACAAGCAGTGTTATGGCAATGCTGACTTAAACAGTTTAAGTGGCCATAAACGGTACCCTAAAAGATACACATGAAATCTCTATAAATCTAACATGCCCTAATGGTATAGGCAGTTATTTCTGCTAAGTTGCTTGTTATCATATCTAAACCTCTGGCATTAAAGCAAATGCAATTAATGTTATTTGATTGCAAACTTCTCAAGCTTTTGAAGTGCTCCAATTTCACAAGGCCTTTATTTATTCTTAGTTCTGTCAGCTACTTAGGATCATTAAAACCAAAGATATCTACAAAACCAAAATCCTACCAGTAATAATTATAAAACTGCTGTGAAAGCTCCTAATTTGTTAGGCAAACATTTTTAGCTTTCCTAAACTTTTTCCCTCCCAAACCATTGGGGTTGTTGTTTTTCTCTCTGATGAAGAGCCACAGCTCACTTATAAGGCAACATCTCCTCCCATTCCTGTCTTAAGGAGCTGCACATGTGATTTCTAGCATGTACACAAAACTTCCATTTTCAGCCATCTGAGAACAACAGACTGAACAGAATTAAATGCTGATGTTAAGAATGTGCGATACTCAACTGCAACTGCAAATCCACAACTCCTGCACATCAGTGGACTTCAGGGTGATGGAAGATAAACTCTGCAACTTCACCTGGAAGTGATTTCACAGTCTGTCTCTCAGGCATTTTTCACCAGTGATACAGGCCCTACACGCACAAGCTGCAGTGATCATTACTTGAGGAGCAGCACAGACCATCTTGCCATTCCTTCCTCTGAAGGGATGTGGTTGTTTAAAGAGGGCTGGCAGAACTCTTGGTCTGTATCTGCAGACAGTGGCACGTGGTTCAGTGAAAGCTTTAGTAGGAAATGACCTTCCAGCAATCATTTTTTTAGAAGTGTTTCAGAATAAATTTATCATGTTGGTATTTTTTCCATGAGATTAGCCAATATCATAATTTGTCGAATCACTCCTTAAAAAAATAAATATTCAGACAGTCGTTCCAAACTCAGTAAATGCTCAGAGACTTGTTGAGCTTTCTCAGACACAAGGTGAATACTTAGATATAGAACTTAAGACGCCTTATGACAAGTGAAATAGTAAAATGATTGTACAATGATTTTAGGATGAGTTAACCACTTGCTGAAATACTCTAGGACTCTACCCTGAGAATCACTTCAGTGCCAGGACAGAACATTTACCATATTCCCCAAAGCGAAGGGACTCCCACTGCTGCCATTCCACGATGCTGCTGACAGCACGGATCCCGATGTAGATTAGCAGCATTCCTAAGGTGGCATCCAGCAAGAAGTTGATAAGGTACCTGAAAGGAAAAACAGAAATGAAAGCAAGGAGTCGGGGTCCATTTTTCTACAGGTTCAGGATATTTTAACACCATAGCTGATACAAGATCTCTAAGTATGTTGAGAAGCCAGAGTATTGAGAACAATCATTTACCCACTCCTGTAATTATACTGAGCACCTAAAATTTAAGTAGCTTTAGCAGTCTCAATATTTTTTTTTCTGTCCCTAAAGATCCAAAAACTTTCTAAAAATAGTTATTTTCTAATAACTGTTCACCAAATCTGAGTTTTAATGAACTCAGTTCAGTGCATTAGTCAAACACTAAAATCAAGGCTGTGTTTGCAGAGGAACGTCGGTGATGCCGAGCCTGCACGAGTCCTGCCGAGGCCACAAGAGGCTGCTGTAAGCCCGCAGCAGGAAGGCAGCAGCAGCAGCAGAGAGAACAGAGGTGCCAGCACCTACTCCACAGCCAGAGTGGCTCCCGGCACCCCAGGGCTGCCCGACATTCCCGAGAACACCGAGATTCCCCAGCACCCGGGATGTGTCCTTAACCTGCCCACAGGACCTGCTGTGCTGTTGCCAGGTGAGTCTGGACCCGCTTTCAAACTTAGGGATATTTTTCCTAAGATAGATTTTGGTTAATGCCATGTGATATTTTTTCTGCTATCAAGAACCTGCACCCTTGTTTGAGAAATTATCCAGCTCCACACTGTAATTTCGGTTATCCTGAGAACACTGAATAATCTCACTCTCTTACTTGCTTTGCGTCATGTTACACTTACACTAAAAGTGGGATTTGAAAATAAAAATATGTAGATGCAGGAAAGAATGCACATGTCAAGTGCACATTCACAAGTAAACCCTTTCTTTTGAAAACACAGCACAAAGTTTTTCTTAGTTTAAAATACAGTAATACCCTATTATGCTTTAGCTTTAAACACTGACAACTTCTGACATGCTTTTGTTACCTCACTTGAATATATACTTTGAGTTATAAAAATTGAATGAAAGTAATTTGCACCTGCCAGTTTTTAAACCTATCAGGAAATTCTTAAATCTATAAGCAAGGAAAATACTACAATGATGCCTGGTATTATTGAAACTGTCATAATTATAACTCAAATTTTACAGTTAATGTGCTAAAATAAATGCATTTTGCCTAACAAAAGGCATTTTGGGAAGTGGTGGGAAGAGAAAAGCAGTGTTCTTGCACATTTCTACCATGTAGCAGCACAGAAGGAACAAAGGAAGAATCAGGGATATAAAACTGCCTTGTGCAGCAACATAAGCATGTTCCTTGAGCTGTGTGTCTCCTTTGTTTACCCAAGAACAACAAGTGAGCAGATGCCATCGAAAGGAACTGGATTGGTTCTAAAAGGCAAATTACTGGGCTTTTAAAAGTAATTTCACAGCTTTCATTACCAGCAATGTGTGAGCTACTTTGAGCATGAGCCTTATCAAGAACAAACCCAAACAATTACCATTTGCTTCAGGAGCTCCTGTAAAGAGCCTGTCGGGGTCTTAGTCATAAAATCTTCAGGTTTAATACACTACAGAGAAATGCTTATCTATTTAGTCACACTGCTCCAAGCATGACATTGCAGAATTAATTTCTGTACTAACTGCCTGGCTACCAAGTGAGATTTCCCATTTTTAACAAAATGAATATAATACTGCAGCAGCCAACGTAGGTTTTAGAAGCAAATAAAAAAACAAATGATTTTTACTAAATAACCCTGAAAGCAACCTCACTTGGTATTACAGCCTTGCTTTACTACAGTGAACACCACAGGACATTCGTTTCCTTTGGTCCCAGCACCTTCAGTAAACAAACTTGAAGTGCAATGTGCATCCCAAGCCCTCATTCATTCATTGGGAGAGGGATAAGTAGCAAGGCTTTGCCCTTTAGGTTTAAAATAGCTACACACAGTCCAGACTCCTGTCAGCCATGAACTTAAAGAGAAGAATCCTGATCCTTGATTAACTAAGTATAAACCACAGGCTTTTTTAAAGTGACTGATTTTTACCATGAATACTGTCTTCACAGCTTTATCTTGCCTTACTATCCACATACACCAAACTCAGCTACAGAACTTCCATAAAGACCAGTTATTCCAAAATTAAACACTCACAGTGAACAAGGGTCTTCTTCTGTAAGGTCTGATAAATAGACATTTGCGAAGTGGATGAACAACATCCCTATGGCTTGCTTGGAAGTATCTAAAAACCTATGTAAAGTAAAAACAGTTTTTAAGAAACACAAAAGTGTTTACAACACAGCCAGATATTACAAATTTATGTTAATTAAAACTCCATCTCTATTATTATTATTTTCTCCAAATGAGAACACCAGAATGACAAAAAGTATCATAGTATTTAGCTTTTATTTAACAATGTTTCATTTTAAATTCTGCCCCTACTTTTTCTAACAATAACCCAAATCATATTAACTTGAAACCTACCACTGTAAACGTAAAGTCTACGGATATCCTCTTGGTATCATGCATTATCCAAGAGCTAATCCTGACTAACTCTAGCTAAGTCTTTAATAACCTCCAGGAAACAATGAGTATCCCAGCCCTGATAGGTATTTTGGACCTTTTATGTTTATGCATTTTTAGCAAGCTTATGGCACAGACGAAAATAAAATCCCCATCATGTGTTTGTGGGCGAACAACTTAATAGTGACTAATGAGTCCTTTATCTGCAGGATTTCATTTAAAAGCCAGCATATTTTTCACCTGAAAGCATGAAGTGGTTTCACTGAATTTTATCTACAGTGCAGAGCTTAGAGCACACTGCAACAGAATTTCAACCTTGAAAATATTATCTCCAAAGCAGATGATAAAGTCAGAGAGAAAACAGTTTGTTACTCAAGGGAAAAATATAAATCCCCACTTAGACAGTGATTCAGTAATGACTCCAGTCCTTACCATTCTTTTTTTAATCATCCTTTGCACAAAACCACAACTTTCAGTGGATGTTTCATTAAATGTAAAACATAAGAATCATAACAAGAGTATTCTGCAGGCAAGAGTGTGTTCTTTGTATTATACAGAAAAACAAACATTTTGCCTGTTGTTTGCATGTCTAAAAAGATCAAAACACCCCAACAGATCCAAATTACATTTTATGCCTGAATTCATCTACCCTCCCTGATAACTGTCTTGAACTTCAATCTCTTCATTCACTGCATGACACAGAGCAGAGTGTTGGAGATGAGGCAGGAAGCCAGTGAGTTACATATCTAATCAGTACACCCTGCTATAAATAACAATGCTTGAGTCCCACAACAAGATTCTTTGCTTAAAAATTAAGGGCTATCAGTGCACTTGTCAGAATTTCAGACTGAGGCAGACTGTAGTACACAAAGATTTTGTACTTATTTTTTCAGTGAAATAAAGGTCAGTTTTAGTTTTCAGAAGCAGCATTGTATGAGAGGAATTACCACTGAAGTCTTGAACAAGTGGAATGGCAGCCTAACACACCAGTCTCAAAACTGGTACAGCTTATGGTGGCATTGCTTCAATCCAATAACTTTTAGAATGTAATAAACACAAATACACTTTTTATACCTTGTATTTTTTATGGTTGATGTACTTGTATCTTTTATCATCCTGTTTTCTATTTTACACATAGTAGGATACCAACAAAACATGGAATTTTATTTGAGCCCAGCTGAGATCTTCTAAGCTTATGCAAGTTCGTAGACGTTCAGATGCATCTTAGGGCTACTCTAAGTTTCTGACTTTAGGAAGAAGCACAAATTGAAGCTTTATGCTTAAATGCACATCTCTACAGATGCCTGGAAGTGTTCAGTAAGAAATGACTACCCAGGAATCACACAGAGGGTAACCTGACTCATGTATTTTGGTAACGTTTTTGGTTCCTCACTGACAGTTACCAATTTCTTGTCACCACTTTATTTTCATCATCTTACACTAACATCATCCCTTCAATTTCTACAACATGCAAGAAGAAAAGAAATTAAGAATAAAGCATGCAGAAACTTACCATATCCTCCAGGGACGTCTTTCATGCTTTGGTTCTCTGAAGCGTTTTACTAGGGAGAAAAAAAAAAAAAAATTTAAGACAATCAGTAACTTCCAAAGCAACAAAAATATAGAAAAGTGAACACAAATCATCTTGCAGAAACATGACATCCTTACATGAAATGATCTTTCACTACTGCACTTCACTGTATCAAACTTTAAGGATCCATTTTTAAAGAAACTCCCTTCTGTCACCTCAAAGTTCCCAGAGCTCCATTCTCTGACTGCCAATATCCCTCACATGAAACAACAATCCACATCTGACCACCATTCCATTGGCCTGAGCTTTTATGACTGCCCATCCAGAAAATTTAATTTCCAACAATACAGCAGGTATTAGAAAGAGCTGTACCATGCACCAGTTCCTTCAACATAACTTCTTGAAAAACAATTATTCAGGCTCCTATTTCAGAAATTATCTCTTATTAGAAAAAAAAAGCCTTGATTCCCCTCTACCCTTTCAAATCGCAGATTCTGATTCAAGAGGCACAAATCAGAGCAGGTATAGCCAGGCAAAATATCAACAGGTATTTTAACCTTCTTCTCCAGGTATTAGTGATGAATTTCAGTTTAACACAGGATGTTCTGTGTACATCATGCTTGTCCAGCTTACAAGCCTTTAAACCACATTCTGGTTTCTGAACCCATCGTAACTTTTTCACAAGTAAGGCAATTTTCCCCAAAGTCAACTGTCCTCATAAAACAATTAAATAAATCACCTCCAAGGTGGAGGGGCAGCACTTTCAGGGAACACCAAGGAGCCAACCTGCCACCTCACTGCCACTGCTTCTGACAGCAGAGAGAAACTGTTTCACCCCCGTGAGAAACTAAAAAGTGACAAGATGAAAAGACTGTACATTTACACCAAAGATTAAGTTGTAATAGCAACATTTGCCAGCAGTTTTCCCTGTGAACAGCATGACATAAATACAAAACTTCTGTTAAAAATGAACAACACTCAGCCAAGTTAACCAGTTTGTTATTTATGACAAGTCCTCCCCAGTCACACTACGGATTACTTTAATTAGTGGCATTTTTGTGTAACAACAGGAAGCCACAAAGCATCACAAAACAAATGCAAAAAACACAAGTTTCAACTTACTGTGGAGTTAGTGCAAGATGCTTTTCTGCAGACAAAATTGCAATAACCTGCTATGGTGTGCATGCTGTGGACAGGGGTGAATTCTAAGCTTAGGCTTTTGTCTGTTATTGCTATGAAGTTGTGTAATGCCTCTGGATTAATTAATTTATTTTAAAAAAAATCACAAAAATTCATTTTGGAAGAGGACATTCAAAAGCAATTCCACTAACAGCATTTCAAATTTTATCTGTACTGAGAAACAGCCTCGATAAGGTCTGTGTTTCTCTGGCCAGCTCTAGAAACACAACATTTCATTTGAGTTAACATTAAACAGGAGAGCAAGCTTGGAAAGCCTCTGCAGTTATCTTTTGGGAATGTACTGACTGGCTGACCACACTCACAAAAATGTATGCCCCCAAATTAAATGAGTAAAATCTTTAGGAGGTGCAACCTGATGAATATATACCTGTACTTGAAAGCCCAGTAGGTCCACATGAAAGTGCTGTTTGCCCAGTCCAGCTCCTTGCAGCAGTGTCTCTGTTTCTGACAGATGCAGACACGGCCAGTAGTCCCCAACATACCCCTGATGCAGAATTTGAGCCTTCCAGGTGAGAAAACTGAGCAAAAAGCCAACAGGCTGTACACAACCACACTGGCAAGCTCAGGGTTCTCAGCATGCTCGCTACCAATACACTGGAACCAAAAGCCAGCACGCTTCTTACAGAATCTTTATTGGCACTTTCAAAGCACCTATCCAACTGGGGAGGGGAAAGTAATTTCTCCCCTTGTGCTCCCCCCGAGGAAGTGAGGATTGCTGTTCCCAGCCCCTTTCCCTGGCAGTCTCAGCACTAAGTCAGCTGACAGATGGATCTCAATCTGCCGGCTCCTGGCTGCGAGCTCGCCGCGCTGCTCCATATGCTGCGGCTCCAGCGCTGCGCTCGCACCAGCAACCATCCACCAGAGTTAATATTAATTAACTAATAACGCCCAGCATTTCGTGCTGAATTACAAATGAAGAAAAAAGCGCTGCTTGTTTATACATTCAGTGCCAGAATTTTTCAGGAAAGGAAATAAAAGCACTTCTGCCAACAAGCATGTGAGCTGCCAGATGGACAGATAATAGATAAGCATATAAGACACAGTATTGCTAATGCAAAATTCAAGTTCATTGAGTTGTCTTCCCACTTCATTGAAATTCTAGTAATAATTAATGCCAGAGTATCGTGGAAGGGTTTCTAGCACTTACTTTAAGGTGGGACTTTTGCAATCAGAATTTCAGAAGACTCATGGGGAAGAATAAGGGCCAGAACAGAGACCAGAAATGACATAAAACCTCTCTAAGTTGTCAATATGTAAAGCAACACTTGAAATCCTTTCTCTAGGATTTCAGCCTTTCTCTATCTCCTTCATCTCCTCAAGAAGTCCCACAGGAACTATTTTGCTGATGTGAAGTAACTTCAATGTGGATTCAAGTACTCCAAGTTTCTGGATAGTTGCTCTTGTAGCAGCACCAATCTGGCTTATCTCACACCTTTGAAATGTTTCTACATATCATGCACTACTGCATCTCTTAGATACAGGTTCTGGCAGCTCTCAATAAGGATCTTTCTGATCTCAGTACAGATCAAAGATTTCTCTAGCTCATTCATTTGAAATTAAAAAAAAAAAGTAAAACCGACTGTTCAATGTCCTCTGCAGCTGCACTATGACAATACTGCTCTTCTGAGGAGAGAGCTGGGGATTTCACCTGTGTTTCCAGTGCTTCTCAAAACTTTTTCAAAGATGGGTCACAGACAAAGCATGTGACTGAATGTTTCATTTCATAAACCTTCTATATATTTCTGCCATCAGACGTCAGTAAAGCAACAGCTGAGCTGGCCAAAGGCAAAAGGAGGAAAGGTTGGTGAGGATCACATTTGCACACCACATTCACATTTCCTCACGTGCCTGGGCAGTTTCAGCTGGGCAGAATTGGACCCTTCTCACAAGTGCACGGGTCACAGGAAACAGCCACAAGTTGGAGCCAAGAAAATTCCAGGGTGAAAGATGTAAAAAATTTCCAGTGAGGACAATTAAATTCTGCAACAAGTTGCCCAAAGAACATGCAGCGACTGCAGTCTGACAGACCTTGAAAATGACCCTGGACAATGCTCCAAGCAAGGGGACAAGGGCCGGCCCTGCTCTGAGCAGGAGGTGAGAGCAGGTGACATTTGCAGTCCCCTCCAAGAAAAATTCGTATGTAAGTCTAGAACTCATTTTTCTGTGATCTGACACTTAAAAAGTTCCAAGATTTGAACATTTATCAAAGGACTAAAGTATGGCTAACTGAAAATCACACACACACACACACACACACACACACGAGGAGGGACAGAATCTCACACTGAGAAATCTACTGCAGTGTGAGCTTCCCAAACAACACATTTGCAACCAGACAGATCCTCCAACACAGCCCTCACAGTGCAAGACTGCTGGGATCTGCAGGCTACTTTGGTATTGATTCACATGCTTTCCAGCATTCCTGACAAGTATTACAAGTTTCCTGTACAAAGCTGCTTGCTCACCGTGTGTGGAGTAACAGCTAAAGTTACACGGAGCAGTAGCACCCGAGCTTGGAATTGGATGCAGATTTTCAGATGGCCACTCTCAGAGAATGGCACTATTTTCAGAACATTTGGTTATCAGACCGACTGCCTCACAAATTTGAACCTACAATTTCTAACCCTGTTAAAAACTTGTAAAGTCAACTACATATGCAGGCCAGATTTTTATTTTTTAAAATTCTATTTAGGAAGACTTTGAAAAACACTGTTCTACTTGTTAGTATCAACACTTTTCCCACAACAGTAGGAACCATGTCTGTTCTGAACAAGCATATGCACACTAATAAGTCCTGAAAATTCACGACTCTGGAATGACAACTACCAATTAATTCCATGTTATTTGTGATCTTTATTATTAATTTGAACTTACCTCCTGTTACTGCTAAAGCAAAGCCTTTAAGAGGCTTGTCTTGCCATTTCACTTTGTCCTTTTCCCATTATTTTCTTGGTATCAGCACAGTGAGAATAAGTAATTACATGAGATTACAGAAAAGATTTCCCCAAAATAGTATTTTTCTTTTTAGCATTAACTGTGCAAGAAACAACATGCCCAATGAGAACAGGCTACAATGACACCTTACAAAAGATATATAGGTGTGTAAACCATGCATCACTCAATTGCCAAAGGCTTTTGTAACACTTACAAGCTCAGCATCTCCCCATACTCAGGATTAGAAAAAAAAAAAAGGAATTCTGTGTGCATCTGTTTTAAAAGAGGTAGTAAATGTGATTGTAAAAAACCACCAAAAGAACCAGTGGTTTTGGCACGCTGCTCATTTCTCCAGCCCCAAAATGCACTATGCTCTTGGCAATTCAGCTTTTGCCCTATTGCAAATTCTTCCTTCTATTCCTATGTCCCATTAGCTACATGCTCAAATGCAGGACACCCTGAAAGCCTGCTGCTTATTTCCCTGCATAAGAGCCCCAGAATTCTACATAATATTTTTGCTTAAGGACACAGACTTCTCCACACTTGAGACACTCATGATACTAAAGCAGAAATTATACTGGACTAGAACAGATTTCCAGTGATATTGCTGCACTGGAGAAACAGAGCAGGAACCGTGGTTTCTTCATGATGAAAAAAGTTATGGAATAACTCACTCAAGGAAAAATTTTGTTGTAGTCAGTGTTAGACTGACATAATGTGAAGTGCATGAGCCCCCAGCTTTGCTGCCCAGCAAAAAGGATTTTTAAAACTTCTGTAAGACAGAAAACACTATTGGCCACGCAAGTACTCAACCTCTTTCTTAATTCCACTGTGCCCTTGGCCTTAATGATTCTGTAGTGTAATTAAGAACTGGTCCATTAAAGAAGGTCACCCAGGGAGAAACTTTCTAGAAAGCTGGCCACAGTAAAGTTTAATGACCCAGCCAGTTGGTTATTCAGAGACATGTCACACTAAAGATGCAGTGCCTGGACAGCCACGAGGTACCTGCAAACCACAGATCTTATCCCAGTCTCTGTTCCGCTGGCAGCAGTGATGATAATGTTGTGGTTAAGGCAGCAAAACCTTTGTGGGCCTGACTGGCACTTTTGTCAGAGCAGAGAACAAGGGGCTCTGTTTTACTGCAAAGTAAAACACACCAGTGCCAAGCATCCATCAGGCCCAGCTATCTCATGACCTGGGCCCCTTTGTCTCACCACAGATGACATGAGATGACTGAAAACAAGGTGTCAGCACTGGATTTCCATTATTTATCAAATGGGCAGAAGTGCTTGCTAGATAAACGCTGGTGAAATAAAGTTACTGAAAGTCACCTGTGTAAAAGCATTTACTTCCTACCTGCTTCCACAGCCAGCTAAAAACCTACCTGTAAATTTTGTCCCTTCAAACGTTTAGTGAAAGCTAAAACTTTATAGTCAATCTGCAGTAAAGCTCCCCTTCACAGCAGGGGAGAAGCAGACAAATCATTATCAGGAAAAGAACCCTAAATACTGCTGTCTGAGGTTTGGAATAAATCAGATGATTCTGCTGCTTCAGGAAAGGCAACCAAATGCATTACACGAGGCTGGTGAGTTTTTTATTCCTAACATGCACGTACTTTAAGCTCCAAAAATTTTTGCTAAATCCTTACCTTGTATAGATTGGCTGTGGGAGACACAAATAAATCATACTACCTGCATACAACTCAGCCTAAGACAATTTTAGCAAGACTGATCTCCTGCATCCTGGTAGCACATGACAGTGTGGCTCTGACAGATGCATTAACTTGGCTGTCAATAAGGGAAACAAATACATCTTAGCAGAGCCAGCAGCCCAGACACGCCACATCAATAGCCATTGTCATGGAGCTTTTTTCCTTTTTTCCTCTTTTTTTTTAAAAAGGTAAAACTTACTTTTAAAACAGCTAAACTAACTTAGCAGAGGGAGAATTGCACACAACTTCTCACTTTTGATTACCAACTTCTTTGCTGTCTCCCCAGAGAGAGGAGCACTTAAGAAGTCATAAAATGCAGCTACAACACACCCTGTAAACAGAAGCATCCAGCCCTCAGCTCCCAAAAGCCATGGCAATACTAAAAATAAAGGGCTGCAAGTAATTGCTTTAAGAACTCTAAGGTAAACAGTACAAGTAGCTTAGGAAATGTTTATCCAAATAATAAAGTTAAAAGCCAAGATTCAGTCTTAAGAGACAGGCATTTGTTATCTTTGCATTTAGCACACACAGCACTGTTGGGTCAAGGTGTGCTCTGTTTGAAATAATAAATAAATCATAATAAATCAGTTTCCCAGCACTTTCAGAGACTGATGCATTTGCTACTGTGTTTCTTCAACAGGTATGAGGTAGTTAAAGCAAAGCAAATCTAAGCCTCCAGTGAAAATGCCTGTGAGATTGGCTTTGGAAAGTTGATACAGATCCCTCCTGCAAACACTTTTATATTCTGAACCAGGTATCATTAAACAACGACCAAATGAAAAAGCAAGGTTGCTAGAAAAACAACTGTGCCATTCCTGTCATGCTATACAAGCACCTTGAAGACTGAAAAATACAGTCTGCTGTGTTCAAGTGGATTTTTTTCTCTGTTAGAAATCAGAACCATTTGGGAAACATGAATTATTTAGTACAAAACAAATAGAATCAATCCATATTAATGTGCACTAAGCAGCAATTTACGATTCACAACACCATTTTCACGTACAGCATTCACAAGATCACTCAATAATACATGAAGCTTTCTGAACATTATTAGTATGACAACGGATATCAATGAACTTTAAGTCATTCAAGCTGCTTGTTTTAAGTCAGCTCTTGGGAACGGGCAGAACTGCCAAAGCACAGCTCCAAACTCAATCACCATTCATTAAAATATTAAGCAAGGCAGAAACTGTAGCAGTTTTAAGCAAACCTGAAATACAAGTTCAGATACAAAAAGGATGTAAAAGGAAAACTGTAAAAACTTTATGAAAAATGATAAAATAGCAAATATGTTAAATCAAGGAGGCCAAAGGTAGACGTAAACTGTATGTTCAGAGGCCATTTAAATTCTAAAGAGCTTTGCTTACCAGATTCAGTCTTCCTAGGCTGGAACTATCAGAGCATTGAATTGCAAGACACATTTCATACAACACCAACTGTTTTAAAAAGAACAAAAGATACACAACCTACTTTCATAGATTATCTTTACACATGATCAAATACCATGAAAGGAGAGTCAGAGGCCAATTATGCAGACTTCTTTGATGTAATGTATCTAACAACTAGGTGTACACTCCATAAATTAAATTTATGAAATCAGGATGAAATCATGTAACAATTTCCACCTGCAAAAGGCTTCTTACTCCTTAACAACACCAAAACCTAATGCCAGCACTGAAAACATACTACCATAAATAACTCAAGGTTTTAAGATTAGATGGAGGAGGGTTCCCCCCGCTCCATAATTTTAAAGCTCCTTAGAGTACTTCACCTTCTTGCATTGCAATCACCTTCCAAAGAAAGCATTATAAGTCCTATGTATATAAAATCACATAGGTTGTTAGTCACACCACCTGCCTCAAAGCAAGGAAGGTGTGCTGGAAGATATTGAGTAGCAGCTTCTCCAGTACCAGGAAGGAAGTAAAGGCAATTATTCTAAAAATGAATTAAAATTTTAGAGCATAGTATCTTCAGAAATTACTAGAGACAGAGGATACATGTTGATAGTTGTGAATAGCTGCTTGCAATTTAGAAGTCATTTTTGTTCCATGGAAAAATCCTGTATTTTTGAGAAACAGAAAAAAATAATCACAGTGAAACAAGAAAAAGCAAGCAGAGGTTGTTTCTGTAAGTAAAGAACTTCCTCAAGGGGACTGGCTAGACTGTCCAAGATTGCTGTGGTGAGCCTTATTTGTATTTACTTCCATTGGTTCATCCCTTTCACAGAGTCAGTGGAGCAATGGAGAAACCTCTCAAACAGAAGCATGACCCCAATAAACTCCTTGTCACAAATCTCCACATCCTGAGCACTCTGCAGCTCCCAGACCAGCTGCTCCTGAGCCTGTCACTGTCCCACCACCAGCTAAAACAAGGAACTGTGGCACGGTTTTCCTCTTCTCTCAGGCAAGCCAACATGTATTAATCACCATGAGAGGAGGAGTGCTTGGTCTTAGAACCTGGGGTAGCCAAAAATGTGACAGAAGACAAAATGACCAAAACCATACCAAAACATATCAAATTACAAACCAACATTTGGTTATTATTTAAAAAAAAAAAGGTGCAACATTTAGAGGAAAATAATCATAAAACCCAGAAAAAAACAAGTTTAGTAACTTCCTTGACATGATTTTATCCTGTAGCTCTGCATGTTTGTAAACTAAATCACACCTGGAGCTATGAATCTGAACCTTGAACAGTAAGCTATGAGGAATTTGAACTGTAAATCCCTTTTAGCTCATTGTCATTCTCAACCTTCCTAACATATGACAACATATGTATGAGGTTATGACAACAAATATATATAAAATGTGTGATTCAGGGTAAGTGGCAGAAAAACAGGTCTTCAGTATCACGACCATCACTGTGAATAGGTTTAGTTATTCCTGACTCAACCCTAAAACCTCATGCCCACACCACACCATCTGCAAGGTAGACTCATGCAAGCTCTGAGCTTGTATTCAGTCTGCCAGAGATTTAACAAACTGAGATTCACAGGGAATAAATTTTGCTGAGATCAAGAAATCTTTGAGAATGCAAAGCATTTCCTTCCAGCAGGCATGAGAAAACAGACCTGATTTTTCACTTCATCAACAAAATCCACACAGATAAGACCTTGTTAAATACCACTTCAAGAATGCAAACTTCATTAACCATGAAATTAATATCACCACAGAACACAAAACTGCACCCTGTGTGTCTGTACCAATCAGCTCCTTACAGATTTAATTATAAAACACCAGTCAAGAAGACATTCACTATGCACTTTAGAGCATTCTCTAAAGAGTTAAACACCAGTCTAGCTAACAGTCCAGAAGTTCATCCTAATTAAACAGAGTTTCTGGATAATCTATCATTTTAATAGTTTACAAATGTCAACATAGCTTATCCTTTTTCCTAAACATTTCATAATGTGAATGACATGTGTAATTATACTTAGAACAATCTTATTATGGGGCCTACAACTACATTCAGCAATCAGCTCAGTAATAAGAAAATGTAACACTTTCTGAGCCAGCAAAACAAAGTAGAGCATCAGACCTAATGCAAAGAGATTTAGAGATTGCAGATTATTTGTCTAAATTGGTACCTTATTTTCCTTGTCTTAACTTTTACTGGCACGGCGTTTCAAGGATAGTTAGTGACACTAAAATATTAATGTCCTGATATGATCAGGACATAAGGACCAATAAAGTGCTATTACAATCTATGGCAACTAAGAATTGGACATCTTGCAAGCAGTTTTAATAAAGAAACTTTATTTCCTTCACTTAAAAAGGATCAGCTGAGCAGTTCCCAACCCTATTATTACATACTATTGTACAGCATGAAATGTGTCAGCAAGATCTGCCTTTTTCTGGAGAGTTCACATTGGATAGAATTTATTCCACATAGATGTTTCACACGTTAAAGAGTAATACAATATTAGCATGGCAAAAGAAAGTAATTTACTTTGCTAATTCGGCCAGGGTGGGATTTCTTTTTTCTGCTACAGCTCGTAGTGCATCTCTCCTATTTGTCTCAAACACGGCTCAGGATGTCACAGAGGCACTGGAAGGGCTGATGATTTATTTAAAACAAACAAGCAGCAGCAGTGCTACATGGCTGCAAGCGATACCTCACCATCTGGGGATAAGGAACACTGGATCATTGTAAGGCACAATTTACTTGGCCGTGACCAAAGTGACCTCACAGGGCTTTTCCAAGTCCTGCAGCTACAAGCAGACACTTAACCCACACAACAACAGCTACGGCGGTGCGCTGCGATACCGATCGTCACTAATAGCCACGGAACGGGCCCGAAGGAGGAAGAGTACCACGTATTCCTACTGCCATCAGTCCATGCCGTTTCCTCCCTGGCCCGCAGCCAGACGGGCGGGAGCTGTCCCAGCCCTTCCCTTCCCTGCGGGCTGTGGCTCAGGGCGGCTCAAGGTGGCTCAGGGTGCCGCTCTCCGCAGCTGCAGCGCGGCCAAGCCCGGCTCTGACCCGGCCTGGGGCACCTCGGACCCGGCCGCGGCCCCGGGAGCTCTCCAGGGTCCTGCCCCGACCCCGCCAGTCCCGCGGCTCCCAGGGGAGCTTCTGTCACTTCCTACTTTTTAAAAAAGCTCTCCCAAACCTCGCCTTTTACCACAGTTCAACAGCACATCTTACTTGTCTTCCTGTACCTGCAGAGGGACTCACCCCCGCTGCTGCTTAACCCAGAGTGCTCCTTAAACTCATTCCCAGGCACGCACTGGAATGCCAGTCCTGCATTTACCTGGCAGCTTGCACTTGTGAGAGTTCCAGGAAAATGAATAAAACACGTTCTGCACCGTGTCTGCGGTGTGCAAGCACAATGCTGTTCGTACTGCACTACTAGGAAAGGTCCCATTTGTGATTTGACACTTTTGTCTGAGACAAGTTTTAATACCAGACACACAAAAGGCCCTGCTGAGGGGTCCTCAGGAATTCACGTGAACATGACCTGCATCACTCAGAGCAAATACATTCATGGATGCAGTATTAGCAAGTCAGAATAATAGAATACCTTTTGAAGAAATGCTTTTATTAATAAAGCTAGCAGGCCACTGCCCAGCATTCCAGGAAATGCCATGCATAATAAACTACTTGCTGTTACTGAGGTCTGTATTCCACTGCTGAAGTTACAGGCTATCAAATTTTCATATTTTCTAAGCCTGCTCAAGCAGAAAGAAAATTGCTATAGAAAACAACTAAATCATATGGTTTAGACCTTTTGTATCCAATAGTTTATTTTATGCTTTTTTGTTAAAGGCAACTGGAATTACCTTTAATTCCTTCTCCCCAGAACATTATTCCCATAAAATTACTCCCTTACCTTCATGTAAATATGAAATAATTCCTCTGAAAAGCACATTTTTTGCTAAGGCATTTTAAATTCTACTAAATTACCTACTAAGATAGCTTATTATGTGAAAAAGCATTCCTTCTCCTTGGACAGCTTTTTAAGTGGGAAAACCTTGCTGTAAATTTAACTGGCATTAAGGATGTGGTTTTTAAGGTATTTCCTTTAAGGCAGTGTAAGCAAAGAGAGCACCTTACAATACATATAGTATCTTTTATTGGAATGGTTTCTTTTTGTTTCATCTGTGACTCTCAACAGCAAAGCCACTTCTCAGTTACTCACTGCACCTGTACCCCATTATCCCACTTTGGTGAACCCTTCTCAGCCTGAGTACAGACACAAACTGTAACAAGGCCACAAAAAGGGAACAGACTCCCACACTCTGGTCTCCTTTACAGCAAATTTATATTTTCCTCACAGACAGACACAAACCTACCTGCAGAGAACCAACTGACTCCTCTATTTCAATAATTCATCAATACAATTCATATCTGATTTCTGAGCCATTGCTAAGTAGCCCAAAACAAACACTGACACACTCTGACAAGGTATCAATCTTCTGACAAACAAGCTTAGTAAATAAACTATTTTAAACAGTTTGTCAGACAGGGTAAGGGGATGGGCAATGGGTTTTCCCCCATGCCTTTCCCAGGTTTGGGTCATAAAAATGGAGTTATTTAAACCTATATCTAATGTCATACATGTATGAGAACACTGTGCTAACATCCCTCTCTTATCATTCACTACCAATTAAAGCCCAAGCATAGAATGCTCAGAAGGTGCTTGTAATTACAGACAGAACACATGGTATTACACTGAGGTATTTAAAACCTGTTTTGTGGCATCAGGATACAAACACAAATATTGCACCAAGGAACCTCAAACACCTAAAGAATAAGCCATCATTTTAAATCAAGAGCCTGCGAAGTAAGATACAAATATGATGGCAGCAAACTTTGAAAAAGTATTATCTTTGGCTTAGTGACCTGTAGCAGAAACATGCACTTCTTCCATCAAGGGAAACCCATTAAGATTTCCTGTTATGAAGTGGCTTGGCTTAAATAAACCAGGGTGAAAAACAAATCCATATGTAAGGCAGGAGGGACAAGAACAAAACGAAGCAACGCACTGAAAACCATCAGGCTAACAGGTTTTTGAGAGTTAGTGACCAGAGTTCAAGAGGCTGCCAGTCCAAGCAGACTTGCCAAAATGAGGTGTTTTTTCATCAGTTAGCTCCCTTGGATAGGGAGTGAGAGCCTGTGGTCAGGAGAGTTGTCCCACCCAACTTCAGTTCAGCTTTTCCTGTACTGGAACCTCTGCAGCATCTGGGTGAAACTGTTTCACACATCTTTAGCCTCACAGCTGAGCAGTAAAATGAATTCACAGTAATTAAACACAACACTATCAGAGCCCACCTGTGTTAAGTAAATTCACTAGGGGTTCAAACATCAGAAAAGGACCTCCCTGCACATGCTTCACATCAAGAACAGCAGGGTACAATTTGGAATCAGAGAGACTAAGGAGTGGATTTGTGTGGCCTTAACTTACAACAATAAAAACCACATGCAAACTTCTACTCTTTTCAAGGAAGATAGCGGAGCTCCCATATGAACTCAAGATAGATGATCACTAGCTAAAGCACCCTCCACAAGAAAAAGATTGGGGGTTGTGACAGGTTATATCTGAACCTGGAAAAACCTAGAAGGAAGTAATTCATTTCAATGCTAAGGGGGGGGGAGTGAGTGAAACTGATCCTCATTCCCTGTGTGTCAGAACAGGGAGTCAAGAGCTACAAAGAGAAGGAAACCTAGGAAATAATTTCAAATGAGCATTTTGTAAGCTCAAAGCGAGAAATTCACCGTTCCTGTCACTCCTTGGTTGTGCCCATTCAGCAGTGAGGGAACACACAAAGTAGCTGAAAATGTGCCTGGAATAAAAGCCTTTCATACCAGTATCAGAAGACAGACACAGCAGGGCAGCTCCCACACTCCTCTGGAAGAGAGCCACCACATTTTCCACAAACTAAAAACCTGATACTTAACACATTTTAGCCCTTCAAATATGAGGTTTGAATGATGTCATTGGCAGGTCAGCTGACAGCAGAGCTTTACAGCAACTGAACAGGGCCATCAACAAAAAGGTGGCACACTGGAGTGTCAGATCTTAAATAATTTTGCTTTCAGAACAGTCCTTCAGTTCTTTGTAGATGAACATCCAGCAGTGAGGCACAGAAAAGGTCCTTCTTCTCTCACAGCTTACATTTAAAAATATTTTCTTTTTTCTACTGAATGCAAGCATGGTAAAATTTATCTAGAAAAGGGCACATCTGGGTCAGCCTTTGATTTAGCCACTTACCAAAATTTCTTATTCTTTACATGTCAAATCGAATATTTTTCAAAGAAAGACAGTTTCTGTGCATAAAGAGCAATTGTGCAATGTATCTCTGGTGCCATTACTTTAATTTCTTTTACTACAGAGGGTTCAGTACCATTAATCACAACCAAAGTGTTACAACATCTTCTTCTAGTGCTTCCTTTCAAAAAAAAA
>VWZP01000051.1:2058-16084 GCA_013396995.1 Dicaeum eximium | reverse complement strand
AGTGGGGACACACTGGGATCAGCACGGGAGGTCGCTGGGAGAGTTGGGAGAGGGCTGGTGTGGCATTGAGATGGACTGGGAGTGCACTGCGAGGACTGCAGAGCACCGAGAGCGAGGGGAGTGGATTGGGGGGCACTGGGGAGGAGAATGGAGGTCTCGGAGTGAACTGAGAAGGACTGGGAATGGACTGGTAGTGTACTGGGAATGAGATGAGAGGGACTGGCGGGACTGTGGTGGCACTGCAATGATCTTAGGCGGCGCTGGGAGGAGCTGGGAATGAAGGGCACGGCACTGGGAGGCCGGATCCAGCGCGGGGCACTGCGGCTCTGCCTGGCAACTGATGACTCATCAGAGAGCCGCGCTGTGATTGGCTGGCGGGCGGCAGCGCCACGCACGGCCGGGATGGACAGGCGGGGGGCACTGGGAGAGACTGGGATGGACTGGAAGAGACTGGGATGGACTGGGAGAGCCACGGGAGCCACTGGGAGGGACAGGAGACCGCGGGAATGGGCACAAGGATGGCTTAGGACTCTAGGGTGATTCCCAGCGAGGTTTTGAGGGGACATGCTCAGGCCCCTCTCTGTCCCCCGGGAGCAGCGGGCACGGGCAGGAAAGTCCAGGAGCGAAGCGCCCGATACCTCCAACTCCCCGAGCCCTGCGCCCCTGCCCTCCCCCAAACGATTTCAGGGCTGTGCCAGAGCCAGCAGCCAGCCCTTTGTCACCTCAGTCACCCGTGGGTGTCACCTCCTGCTGCTCCCTGTGTCTTTCCGGGTGACAAATGGGACAAACACTCCCGCAGAAACCCAAAGCCCCAGCACTGCCCGGCTCTGATGTGAGTCCATCCCACGGGCAGCAGCCCCCTCACCCTGCTGCAGCCCCGGGGGTCACTGCCACAGGGTCAGTCCTGCCAGGGCAGGCGGCTCCAGTGGGAGCCCCTCTGGCCACGGGGCTCCCACGCGGTCACAGCCCCCTCTCAGGCATCCCCCAGTTATGGCAGGGGCTGCTCCAGGGGCTGTGGGTGGATCTGCATCCCAGTGAATCTCTGCATGCAGCACCTGTCTTTAGAACAACCCGGTATTTGCACTGCTAAACACAGAGGATGCTTCCAGCAGCTTCTCTCAGAGCCCACGCCACTGTTACAGCCAGGCCGTACAAACCCAATACATCCCAAAAGATGGGATCCCAGATATCCAAGAACTCAGATATACCCCAGAATGGGGATGGAGATATCCAGGGGCTCAGGTGTGCCCAAAAATGAGGCCCCAGCTGAGGGCGTTCTCTGCTTGGCTGAGCGCTGCCTGAGGGCTGGGGCTGCAGCGAGGGGGGATACCCTGCTCCAGCGGGGATATCCCCACAAATGGGCAAGCCCCACAAGTTCCTTGGAACCCCTGGGACTTGGCTGGTCCTGCCTGGAAGCCAGGAGCCACCAAAACCACTCTGTCCCTGCTCTCTGCAACTGCACAGGGACAGGAAACACAAGGAAAGGCCCAGGAGCTGAGAAAGGGATGGGGAGGGATCCTGGCCCCAAGCACGAGCAATAGACTCAGCCTGGGTACAGGGAGTGAATTTATTAACAACCAAATCACAGCAGGACAAGGAGAAGGGAAAGAAATCTCTCCAACACCTTCCCCACACCCAACAGGGAATGGGGGTCACCAGAGCTGTTCCCAGTGGGAGTCACTGGGGATCATCCAACACGGATCCTCCCATGGGGGACGGAGCTGGGGCAGCGCACGAAGCTCTTCCCACACTCGGGGCACTCGTAGGGCCTCTCCCTGGTGCGGAGGTGCCAGTTCAGGGTGAGGGTGGAGTTGTCCTTGAAGCCCTTCCCGCAGTCGGGGCAGCGGAAGGGCCTCTCCTCTCTGTGAATCCGCTGGTGCAGGAGGAGACGGGAGGACCTCCGAAACCGCTTCCCACACTCGGGACACTCAAAGGGCCTCTCCCCGGTGTGCACCATCAGGTGTTCCCTCAGGCTGGAGCCCCGGCTGAAGCTCTTCCCACATTCCAAGCAGGTGTAGGGCCTTTCCCCAGTGTGGATCTTGCTGTGAGTGATGAAGTTGTTGCTCCTGCTGAAGCTCTTCCCACATTCTCCACACTTGTAGGGCTTTTCCCCGGTGTGGATCACCTGGTGCTCCCTCAGATGGGAGCTGCACTTGAAGCCCTTCCCACATTCCAAGCACTTGTGAGGCTTCTCCACAGCCTGAGGCTTCTCCACCAGCTCTGAGCTCTGCGTGGATCTCTGGCTGCTTTCCTGGCTCAGGGGGGCTCTTTCCTCCTTCCCACTTCCCGGGCTGGGTTTGCAGCCCCTCCTCGTGGGGGAACTCTGGGGCTTTTCCTCCTCCTCCATCTACCCAAGGCTTGGGAATGACAAATCCTGGTTTGGGAGAAAAACAAGGAGTGAGAGCCTTGGGCTCGGGGTTCCTCCTGACGAGGTCCATCTCTGGAAGTCTCTGGGGGTTTTGTGTCCAAAAAAATCTGCGAAGCATCAAGATTCAGTCCCCAGGCTTGGGAATGACAAATATCTACCTCTCTTGCCTCTCCCGTTTGGGGTTTGGTGGTTTCCCTTCTTTGGGCTGATGGGGGTCCTGTTCTTTCTGGGGTTCCCTCTCTCTGGGATCTTGCTTATGGATGACCCAGGGGGTTTTGAGTTTCTCGGTTGTCCCTTCTTCTCTGACTCTCTGCTTCAGGGTTCCACAGATCCCAGGGGTCCCCACTCTCCAGGCTCTTCCCCTCCCCCTTTCAGGCTGCTGGGTCTCACACAGCTCTGGGATTGCCCCTCTCCACTTTTACCACTCCAGAGGTCTTGGGGTTCCACTCTACCACTCTTCTGGGCGGTCCCCAAGACTGATGTCCTCCCCCTGCCACGAGGTGATTGCCACAAGGACCCCCAAATATCCCCCAAAAGGGGATATGCAGCTCAGCTTTGGGGTCATGCAAGATCCAAATATCCCCCCAAAAAACCAAACCCTCCCAGGGACCACACAGATATTTGGGTCTCCATTCTGGAATCTGCAAACTATAAACACTTCCCCCAGAACAACCCCTTTTAGGGACTCCCTGACATATTTGGGGTGAGCTCCCCCTCCCTGGTCACCTCTGGGATGGAACCTTGTGCTTCTCCTTCTGCTCCTCTTCCTGCTCCTCCTTCTCCTCCCTGCCCACCCCGGATGCCCTTTTCTCACCCCCCTCTGCCCCACTGCCGCCACAGCACCAGAAACGCCCCAGGAGCCCCCCAGGATGGTTTGGGGGCCCCCCCAGTGTGAATCCAACCTGTCCCAGAGCCTGGGGAGTTGTTCCAGGGATTGAATGATGGGGACACAAAGGGACCTCCAGGGGAACCCCTTTTCTGCCATTCCCCCTCCTCTTATCCTCCTCTCCCACCCCTTTGCAATCATCCCCCCAAACCCCAGCTCCCATCCAGCTCAGTTTGGGTGTCCTAAATGCCATTTCATGGCTTCTCCCCCTCTTTCCCGTGGTGTTGAAAGGAGTAAGATGAAAGTGTCTTTACAAACAGATGCTGTGAATCTACTCGGAGATAGGGCCTCGGACTTGTACATAAGGAAATGACATGAGAAGCCATCGGTTTCAGAAAATGTTATTAATTGATAGGAACTGCAACTCAGCCAAGATCCTACTAAATTCCTGAACTTTGAGAAGAACAAGGATTTAACAGAGCCATGAATACTGTATTTGATACACAAGGGGAGAATGTTGAGGTAGTTTGCACATTCTTCTAGAAGTAATTCAGGACGTGAACACCAGTGGGGCAGGGGAGGGCAAAAAGGGAAGTCAAGAAGGGGTATCAACAATGTGGGATGGATGGTGTTGGTGTGCTGGGAAAGGATTGGCTGAAGAGGAGTGTGGAAGTACATACNTTTCAGAAAATGTTATTAATTGATAGGAACTGCAACTCAGCCAAGATCCTACTAAATTCCTGAACTTTGAGAAGAACAAGGATTTAACAGAGCCATGAATACTGTATTTGATACACAAGGGGAGAATGTTGAGGTAGTTTGCACATTCTTCTAGAAGTAATTCAGGACGTGAACACCAGTGGGGCAGGGGAGGGCAAAAAGGGAAGTCAAGAAGGGGTATCAACAATGTGGGATGGATGGTGTTGGTGTGCTGGGAAAGGATTGGCTGAAGAGGAGTGTGGAAGTACATACTTAAGGCAAGAAGCAGCAGGAGGAATCTATGTGGTAAGAAAATGGGAGACAGAAAAGAGGAAAAGAAAAATACTGAGGATTGAGATTTTTTACAGCACCTTCACCCATCTTATGCTCAAAAAAGGCCAGGTCCGTTCTATCCCTAGTTTCCAGGACAGGAAACAAGGGGGTCAGGATTTCAGGGGGTTTCTCAGTGGCAGGGAGCAGCAGGACTGGGCACAGAGGTGCAGGACCAGGAGCACGGGCTGGGGGCCTGTGGGGAGCTGCGGGGCCGGGCCGGGGCTGTGGGGCAGCCGGGGCTCAGCGCCGGGCACTGCCTGAGCCCAGCACCCCCCGGGCAGGGCCGGCAGTGGCCCCCGGCCCCCAGGAGGCTGCGGGACGCCCCGGCCGCTGCCCGGCCCCGTGGAGCTGCCGGGCCTGCCCGCCGGGGGGGCCTTTGGACACTGCGGCAGGACAGGGACCGGCTCTGGGCTACGGGCTGGGGAGGGGAGGGGGAGCACAAGGAGGACGAGAAGGAACGTCTGGGAAATGCAGACTGTACATGGAAGGATCAGGATTTCCTTTTGACGATTTGGTTTGGGTCACTGGAGAAATGATACATTTTGCAGAAAGCTCAGCAGCTGTCAGAGGATGAGTACCCAGAGGTGTAGTTATACTTTATGAGCTTCCCTAAGTGCAGATTTGCTAAGTTTTATTCCAAGGGAAACTCTCATTTTTATCAGGTTTCAAGGACATGGGTGTCTGGCTACCCTGTCTCCCACATGGGGGATATGGGCCTTTTCTCTCTCCTCTCTCTGTCAGCCAATGATGTGAAAAATTGTTATCAATGGAATTTGTAAGCATTCTTGCACTTTCGGTATGGCGCTTGAAGAAGCAAGAAGCTCAGCTCTGTACCTGGACAGAAATAGCTCAAATCTTTCTGAACAATGGAGTCATTTTAATAAATCATATGAGCCTTCTGATATTGGAGTCAAAGAGTCTTGATTCACCCCCGCCAGGACTCCAGCGACAACACAGAGGAAGTGAGGGGGGCTGGAGAAGTGCCAGGATAAGGCCCTGGAGAAGCTGGGCAGAAAGGCACAGCAGGTGAATGCAAGAAGGGATGAGGAAAAGGCCAAGCTGAAGGCAAAGGCCATGGCAGAGTTTCTACAGCCCTGAGGGATGAGCCCCAGGGCCCAGGGGACGGGGTCAGCCACAAGGAGCTGGCAGAGGCATTGCCCTCCTCGGCAGGGGAGAGCCGACCCAAACAGCCCCTGGGAAGGAAGCAGGGTTCCATCTGCAGGGCACAAGGACACTGGAAGCAGGGACAGGAGCACCCTCAGGAGGAGCAAGTCCACCCCTTGATGGACATGGATTGTTAGGGGCGGCAGAGCTCCCAATTCCCCAGGGAACCACCACACTGGAGCCCTTGAGAACATTCAGGGTGGGTCTGGATCGAGAGGAGGCCTTTCCTGAGAGACACAGGGGCTTCTCAATCCACTCTGGATCTCAGATGTATGGGGGGAAAATTGTCAAGAACTTCTTTGATCATTCGGGGGTAAGTGGGAAGAACGAGCAGGTGTGTTTCCTTCAACCGTTATTAGTAGATATGGAAAAAGATTTGAAACGCATGGATTTCTGCTTCCTCCCAGTTTTGAGTATCCTTTACTGGGAAGGGATTCAATGGCTAATGTGGAAATACAGATTTATATTCTAAAAGGTGACACAGAGGCTGATGCTGTTGTACCTTGGTGGCAAATGTCTGTCAAGGCCAATGCCAAAGTGAACACAGAAGCGTGGGCAGCTCCAGGAAAATACAGAAAATTGAGCAAGAAACTCTCCAAGTTACTTTGAATCATCCAGCACAAGTGATTTCTCAAAGCAATACCCTATATCAATGGAGGGAAGGAAGGAGTTACAGCCTCTTTTAGTCCCTGCTAAATGCAGGGCTTTTGGGGCCAGGGATCTCTCCCTACAACACTCCTATCGTGCCAGTCAACAAACTAGATGGATGGACACCAGAAGGAAAGCTGAATTTTCAAGTGTTAAAAAGCAGATTAACTGAGGCTCCTGCCCTGGCCCTTACAGACAGGGAAAAAGAATTTGAATTGTATTTGAATGTTAAACAGGGCCATGCCAAAGGAATTCAAGTGCTAAAATGTTTAACCCAGTGGCCAGAGAGTGGCCTCATTGTCTGCAGAATTGTGCAGCCACAGCTTTAGTGGGAACTGAGGCCTTAAAATTGATGGCAGGAGGATCTCCTATTTTTCAAGTCTGGCATCAAGTTAAAGCTTTGATAAGCCAAAGAGCCTCTAAATGGATGAGCAGTGCTTGGTTATTACAGAATGAAACTTGTTAAGTGGCACAGGAGGATTCAGAATTGAGGACAGGGGAAGGGTTTAACTCAGCCTCCTGTTTGAACAGCCTGGAGAGGGGGCTGGGAAGAAACCCATGACTGCATTCAAGTGACAGCTCCAGACCCAGGCTGGGAGAGACTTACAAGGACTTTGGACTTTGCTGTTCCCAACATCCCAGCAGGACATCGGCTCCTGCCTAAGGAGTGCAAAGAAGCACCACTGGTGGCCAAGTGGCGTGGCCCATCCCAAGTGTCCCTGAGCACAGAAACAGCCGCCAGCACAGCTGAGCACGGGGGACCCCTCACCCTGGGCTCAAGGTCTCTGGAGCCCCGGAGATTTGGACTTCCCGGCTGCAGGAGGAGGATGGGAGGCCGCGCCTGACCCTGCACTGAAGGCAAGGCAGCGGCAGCCAGGGCTCCACATCGGGGGAAGCCCCTGTGCCTGCCCACAGATCCTCTGCTCAAACACTCTGGGGGGGCACCCTCCTTTGGCATCTCCAGCCCCTGGGGCCAATCCTTGCTGCCACTCTTTGAGCTCCAGTGGTTTCTGTGCCTGCACTCGCCACAGGGGTGGGCAAGGCAACGGGAGAATTCCACTCTGGGTCTTAATTACACTCACACACTGGGCTGGATGGGATTGGACTGTTGGAAAATATACCAAGTTCAAAATTTTTTAAAATTTTATTTCTCTAATCAGGCTTGGTTTGCCTTTGCCTTGGAGAAAGGAATTATGAAAGTTTTTTTTAGGGGATGTTACACCACTAAAAGGAGATGAGTTTAACATCTGAAGAGACTGGGAATAACCCAAAAGATACCCACAAAGATAACGACCATCAGCAAGACATCAACACCCAGCAGCAAACNAACGCCATCAACAAGACATCAACACCCCGCAGCAAACAGCAACCAACATCTCCCCCTGACACTGCCCCCCCCCCCGCAGAGTTGGAGACACCTGGTCTGGAAAAGGTTGAGAAGGAAATCCAGGAGTGTGGACCTAATTAACATCAGAGGCAAAGAAATCCGGGTGCAATAGGAAACCAAATGCTAAAGAAGAATTTAGCAACTTGAATGCAATGAACAATAAACCTAAGGATTTCAGTGGGTTTTGGACTGTAAAAAGTTAAGGATAAATCTAGTGAAACTCACATGTCACGGAATGATTTTCTCTGCACACCCACGCTATGTGTGAAAAAAATTATTCCCATTGCACATCCTGGCCAGGATCAAGTAATGCCTCGATTCTCTAACACTAAAAATGTTGCTGTAGAGTTTTGGTTCTTCTCGCAGTTTCGGTGACAAGATTACACGATTGGAGTGTTTTTTCTTAATAATCCTACTTTTATTTGCCAGTTAGACTAGGGGTGTTGGGCCAGGGGTGTGAGAATCAGTTTTTAGTCTTAGGAGAAGAAGTAGCAAAAATCTTTATTGCTTTGGATTTTTTCTGTGCATGTGTTTGCATGGCTGTTAGTGATGACAAAATTTTGGTATGGGTTTTTCCATATTCACCTTTAGGCTGCATTCTGAAAAACTAGAAGTAGTTTACAGGTGATCCTTAAACTCATAAAAAGTTAATACAGTATTGTTAAAAACAAAGTTGCTTTTGGATGGGGGCACATGTGAGTCACGGGATGGCTGCCCTGGAAGAGAAGTTTCATTCCAGGCAGCCAGGAGAGGAGTTTTAGAAATGCAAATTAACATTGCTGGGACAAAGTGTGGAGAATGTACCTGTGTCTCCTTGCCTGGGGGAGGAATTGGGCTGATTCCCTCTGCCCCTCACCCCAAGCTCTGCCTGCTTGCACAGACAGAATTTGCACAGCTGAAGGCAGAGCCTATGGTGAGGATATCTGTGCAACAGAAATTGGTTAAGCTACAGAGGGAAACTGCAAATGGAGAATGTTGTGAAAACTTCACTAAAAAAAGTGGGGGAATCATCTCTCTCCCCACTCCAACATGTGCTGTCACTGTCTGTGTTATATAGGGTGTATTAGAGCACTCGTTCTTGCTACCAAAATTCACGGAAATCAGTTGTGAATCCAAGTATTTGATGATTTAATTACAGAAAAGCGGTCAATTGTTGCAACCCTGGCTGGAAGGAGCACCCAAAAATGTGGAAAAGTTGAACAGCCACTAGAACAAATCCTACAACACCATGGGCCAGCCCCTGGGAACCCTAAGGAATCCATATCAGGAACCACAGAACCCATTTCTCATTTCAATGGAATAATTAATTACAAGCTGTCCTCAAAATAACACCCAACCAGACAGCTCCAGCTCCTGACCTTCCTGCTGACCAATGCACTCAGGTGAGGAATGCAACATTTCACCATGGGATGGGATCAGATTATCTGTTAGCAGAAGAAGGAGGAGTTTGTGCAAAATTAAATGACTCAAACTGCTGTTGGCAAATAGATGGCAATGGAAAAGTGGTGAAAGAGATAACAAAGGAAATAAGAAAACAGCTCATATACCAGCCCAAATGTAGGAAGCATGGGAATGGGACACGTTTTCTTACCTGGCAGACCATGGGTTAAACAAATGCTGTTTCTCCTCTTATGTGCTACAGCAACTCTCACCTTTTTACCACAGGATGTGGGGGAACAAGGCATGGATTGAGAAGTGGCTGACAGGGCTGGAAACGTGGTGGGGAGACAGCCATGGGTGAGGACATGGTGGGACATGGCCAGTGACATATGGGGACATGGCCATGGCCGGTGCCACGGGGGGAACTTGCAGGGGATGTGGGGGATGCTGGGTTTGAGGGAGTTGAGGGTTCCTGGGAGGGGTTTGGGGCTCACTGAGGGCTTTGGGGACCCCAGGCCAAGCAGCTCCGGCTGTGNAATGGAATAATTAATTACAAGCTGTCCTCAAAATAACACCCAACCAGACAGCTCCAGCTCCTGACCTTCCTGCTGACCAATGCACTCAGGTGAGGAATGCAACATTTCACCATGGGATGGGATCAGATTATCTGTTAGCAGAAGAAGGAGGAGTTTGTGCAAAATTAAATGACTCAAACTGCTGTTGGCAAATAGATGGCAATGGAAAAGTGGTGAAAGAGATAACAAAGGAAATAAGAAAACAGCTCATATACCAGCCCAAATGTAGGAAGCATGGGAATGGGACACGTTTTCTTACCTGGCAGACCATGGGTTAAACAAATGCTGTTTCTCCTCTTATGTGCTACAGCAACTCTCACCTTTTTACCACAGGATGTGGGGGAACAAGGCATGGATTGAGAAGTGGCTGACAGGGCTGGAAACGTGGTGGGGAGACAGCCATGGGTGAGGACATGGTGGGACATGGCCAGTGACATATGGGGACATGGCCATGGCCGGTGCCATGGGGTGAACTTGCAGGGGATGTGGGGGATGCTGGGTTTGAGGGAGTTGAGGGTTCCTGGGAGGGGTTTGGGGCTCACTGAGGGCTTTGGGGACCCCAGGCCAAGCAGCTCTGGCTGTGCTGGAGATGCTGGCAGAGGTTCTGGGGCAGCTGCTCAAGGACCCCCTGACCTGGAGCCCCAGCTGGGCATTGGGCTCCTGGAAGGGGATGAATGTCCTTGTCCCCAGGAGGGAAATCCCAGCACCCCCAGGGTGTCGGGGACAGCTGAGAGGCCAGAACAGGGAGAGGAAAGCCAGGCAGAGCTGTCTCCCTCAAAAACTACACCCCACAAATCTCAAAACTCAGGGATTTCTCCCTGAGAAAAAGGTGCCAGGAGCTGTCTGAATTGAGGGAAAAGGGTGTTGGGACTCACAGATTGAGCAGGAGGGGCCTGGAATCCCAAAACCCAAGCATGGGGGAGGGGGTTGGGGATTGGCGGGACGGTTGGGAAGGGGCAGAAGAAAGGGGAAAAGAGGGGATTGGGACCCCCAAAGAGGACAGGAGGGGGCTGGGAAACCCCAATTGCATTGGGGGGGGAGGTCTGTAGATTTGGGGAACAGATGAGAAAGGGGGGGAGAGGGGAGGGAAAGGTGGGGTTAGGATGGAAGAAGGGTGGTTCCCTGTCCCGCAGCACTCATTCCCTGGAACGATTCCTTGCAGCTTGGGGGAGCGGGGCGCAGATCCGCACTGGGGGGTCCCCAAGCCCCCTCCCCATCCCAGCGTGTCCATCTCTCTGGAACCTTCGAGCTCCCAGCCCAGTCCCGGCCGCCTGCTCTGCTCCGTGATGGATTTCTACCCTGCTGAGATCCAGCTGAGCTGGTTCCAGGGCCAGCAGGAGCTCTCAGGGCACGTGGTGGCCACTGATGTGGTCCCCAGTGGGGACTGGACCTACCAGCTCCTGGTGCTGCTGGAAATGCCCCCGGCATGGGGTCACCTGCAGCTGCCAGGTGGAGCACGTCAGCCTGGAGCAGCCCCTGAGCCGGCACTGGGGCACGGCCCGGCCCCCACAGCGCCGAGAGGCGCTGGGAGAACAGGGAGGGGATTTGGGATTAACGGGGAGCCCCTCATTGAAAACCCACTTAGCCCTGTGCCACCTCCCGCTATCCCCCTCTCCTACCCCTTTCCCACAGGGTCCCGTCCGCGCTCCGCTCACCCGAGAGCTCCTCGTCAGCAGCCGAGGGATGGAGGAAAAAGAGGAGAAGGAGGAGGAGGAGCGGGAGGAAGAGGAGTGCTAGAGGAGGAGCAGGAGGAGGGGCAGCCGGAGGAGGCACCACGTGCATCCATCGCTCTCTGGATCTGCAGCCCCTTCGCGCCGGGAGCATCCGCGGCCCCGCATCCCGCAGGTGACCGGAGACGGGGACCTCGCCCCGAGTACCTTTAGCGGTCCTGGCAGGGTTTTTTTGAAGGGGGAAAGGGTATTCGGAGCTCATCCGAATTATCTTTGGGGCTCCCTGTTTCTTTCTTTCGGGAGGGGGCGGCCGGAGCGATGTTTGGGTCTTGCAGGACTCCAAAGCTGACCCGAAATCCCCTTTGGGTGGATACTGCGGGGTTCCCGGGAGGTGTTTTTTTGGGGATGTCCCGGTAGCGGCTGCCAACAGGGCCCCGGCCGTAGGTGGGGGATGGAGGTCCCCGGAGCCACGTGGTGATCGCCCGGTAGCGGCCGGGGCGAGGCGACGGGAGCAGCCTTGGGACGGGGGAAAGCCAAAAGGGGAGAGCCTGGGCAGCCCCGGACCCTGAAATGGGGACCTGGACAGGCGGGATCCCGACAGCCAGGAGTGAGGGGAGCCTGGAGAAGGGGCAGCCCGGAGAGGGGAAACCCCTGAGACACCAAAGTGGGGATCCCAGAGAGAGGGGACCCCTGGGACCCCCGGCACCCCGGAGCAGAGAGTCAGGGGCGGAGGGACCCCTGGGACCCCAAAACCCTCAGCATCCCTTAGTGCAACCCCAGAGAGGGGGACCCATGGGACCCTCAGCAGCCCAGAGAGGAGGGACCCCTGGGATTCCCTGGGAACCTGGAGCAGGTGGAGGTCCTGCAGAGGAGGGACCTCCAATATATGCAGGACTCACAGCATCCAGGATAAGTGGGAACCCCAGGAAGGGATTTTTTTCCTCCGAGTCTTGATGTTTTGCAGGTTTTCATGGACATGGAATACTTGGTGACTTCTAGAGATGGACTTGGGTAGGAGGAACCCCCAAGCCAATGTGCTCACCCCTTGTTTTTCCCCCCAAAACCAGACTTCTTACTCCCAAGTCTTGGCCGAATGCAGGAGGAGAAGGCAGTGAGGCAGCTGCTCTGGGACCTCCAGGTGAGGAGGAAGTCACTGCCCCCCCCTCTTTCCTGCTCCATTTCCCAGCCCAGCATTGACCAACCTTGCTGCCTGTCCTGCCAGGGATGAATTGGGGAGATCTCCTTCCCCTTCTCTCTGGCATGGAAGAAAATGTCATCCTCTCCTTGTCCTTCCTCTCCTTGTTCCTTTTCCTTTCTTTTAACTTTTCCTTCCCACTTCCCTTCCCTCTCCCTCTCCTTGTTCCTTCCTCTTCTTGTTTCTTTTTCTTCCTGTTCCTTCCTTTTCCTTCTTGTTCCTTCATCTTCTTTCTCCATTTTTCCTTCTTGTCCCTTCCTCTCCTTCTTCCTTCTCTACCCTCCTTCTGCCCTTGTTCCTTCTTCTTGTTCCTTCCTCTCCTTCTGCCTTTTCCATTCTCCCCTTTCGTTCCTTCCCTTGTCCTTCCTCCCCCAGACAAGGAGCTGAGGATGGAGACCAGGGAGGACAAATTCCCGCAGCAGAACCTCGTGGAAGAGGCAGTTTTGAGTGGCTCCACGGCGCAGGAATCCAACAGGGAGGAAATGCCAAAGGGATCCCCCACAAAGAGGGGCTCCAAACCCAGCCCAGGGTGCTCTGAGGAGAAAAGACCCACCCTCTCCTTCATCCAGAGATCCAACCTGGTGATCCATGAGCAGCTTCACCCTGGGGAGAAGCCCTACAGGTGCTTGGAATGTGGGAAGAGTTTCAGCCACACCTCCCACCTCTTCATCCACCAGCAAGTACACACGGGGGAACGGCCCTACAAGTGCTTGGAATGTGGGAAGAGCTTCCTCTGGAGCTTTCAGCTTATCCCCCACATGCGCCAGCACACAAGGGAACGGCCCTACGAGTGTGGGCAATGTGGGAAGAGCTTCAGCCTGAGCTCTGTCCTAGACCAGCACCAGAAGACCCACTCAGGGGAACGGCCCTACAAGTGCTTCCCGTGTGGGAAGAGCTTCTGCCATAGATCCAGCCTGGTCTACCACCAGAAGATCCACGGAGGTGAACGGCCCTACAAATGTCCCAAGTGTGGGAAGGGGTTTCAGACCAGGTCAAGTCTCCTCATGCATCAGCAAACTCACACCTAGGAGAGACCCTGCTGCTGCCCCGAGTGTGGGAAGAGCTTCCATTAGAGCTCTGCCTTGATTTCACACAAAGGACCCACCTGTAAGGGAAGCCCTGTGAGTGCCCCCAGTGTGGGAAGAGCTTCATGCGCTGCTCCAGCTCCATCCCCCTCAGGAGGATCAGCATTGGATGATCCCCAGTGACCCCGGTTGGGCAGAGACCTGGTGACCCCCATTCCATGTGATCCCTGTATAGAAGACACCTGGCTGGTGGTCTCCATGTCCTCCTGGTTCCCCGTGGGCACCTGGATGAAGGCAGGGGCAGGAACATCCATCAGGACTCAGAATGACGTCGGGAATTCATTCGGAAGAGTGGATTTGTTGACTTGGAACCCTAAAAGTCTCAGCTGTTTTGTCCAATGCTTTTTTCCTGTGGCATCAAGCAAAGTTGGATGGTTTTGGAGGTATTTTCCAGCCTCAGTTGTTCCAAGGTTCTGATTGTCTATGGCCCACAGGTGTCTTCCAGAGCCAAATGGTGATGGACTGGGGCAAAGACCAAAATTTCAGGTGGAAATCCCTCCAACAAAGGCTCTTCCATGCACTGAGCCCAACCCTACAGATACCCTCATGGTATTTTCAAGTAACTCCTTTTATTTTTATCTTGATTTTATTTGATCCATTTTTATCCCTTACAAACACATCAAATTGTCATAAAAATAAAGAAATTTAACAAAGATCTCTAAAGCCAATGATTTTACTGTCATTTGGGGATGGGGG
>VWZP01000046.1:381646-444575 GCA_013396995.1 Dicaeum eximium | reverse complement strand
GGGACGGGGTGCCAGCAGGGCCAGGGCGTCAGCTGAACGAGAGGACATCTCGTAAGCTGAGCCAGGGGAGGTTTAGCTTGGACATCAGGAGGAATTTCTTCACGAGAAGCGTGGTTAAGCATTGGAATGGGCTGCCCAAGGAGATGGTGGAGTCACCGTTCCTGGAGGTGTTTGAGGAAAGACTGGACGTGGCGCTCAGTGCCGTGGTCTGTTTGACATGGTGGTGTTGGGTCACAGTTGGACTCGGTGATCTGAGAGGTCTTTTCCAACCTAATTGATTCTAGGAGGGGAAGGGAAACTTTCTCCTGGATCTTCCAAGCTTTTGGTTTTCTAAATTTTTTTCCCATGTGGTGTTAGTTGATCTTAGAAAAGCTCTGGCGTGTCCCTGCAAATATCACCCCTAGCCTCGCATTATCTCATTCACAGCGTTATTGCTTTGGCTGGCTGTATACGGTGAAAGGTTTGTGCTTGGTGGCCGTTTCCAGCTGTCCTGTTCCAGAGACTTTATATGCAACAGAAACCCGTCCCATCCACAGCCTCTAAATCTGTGTTGCCCGTAGCGCGGTCCATGTAACAATGATTTTAAGCTTTGCCTCTTGAGGGCGTTTGATGAAAATGAAACTCCGGGCTGAAAAGATCTGTCATGAGCTGTGAAAATACCGGGCTGCTGTTTCTGCAGAATTCCCAAATGGTGCTGAATGGTGGTGTTTAATGGTCCCTTTATCCTTTATTCAAGCTGCTGTTCCTCTAGATTTTTTTGTTTGCTGGCATATTTTCTGCTCTGACTGCTTGATGCTAATGAAAGACTTAACAAAGTTGGGATATGTCTATGAGCTCTCAGGAAATGGGATTGCAACTTTATCCTTAGAAGTTCTTTATTTTAAAGCTATTTTGTATGTAGCTCTGGCAATTAGTAGTTAGAGTAGAATAGTTAATGAAGCACTGTGTAAATTAATAGGTTGTCTCATGCTGATCTTTTGTGTATTTGGCCTTGTTTTTATTGTAACTTCATTGTGTTCTCCTTTCAGTGTTACCACCTGCATTGACATGTGAACTAGCTCATTCAAAACAAGTTTTGAAGTTTCTGCTTGAACTGTGGTTGCACCTTTTAATTACCCTTTAGACATACCCATAGGCACGGGGGAAATGAATTGTAGCTTGAGGCACGGTAACTTAAGATTACACATGAGGTAGAGATTTTCCTCAGCATGGATTTTCTTGTCACAGTCTTTCAAAGAGATTCGGTGATGCTTCATTTCTGAGAGATGTGACTGTTTTGGGGGCTTGGCATCCCCCCACTGACCCCCAACTTCAAAACAGAGTCTTTGTTACCTCCCATCTCCCATTCTGACACTGTGCCGGGGTGTTCACCTCTTGCTGTCAGTGTGTTGATTTTCTCCGATGTTGTGTTCTCTGTGTTGGTGACTTCAGAGCTGGCATGCTCATATAGCCCTGTATATTCAGCTGAGTGCTGGCTCCTGGAGAAGTCCATTTGGAAGTTTAGTCCATTTGGAAAAGGAAAGGCAGCAACAGCCCATGGCAGCAGCGCTGGCCCAAGTCATCACGAGAACTAAAAAGTCCTGCAGTCAGTTGCAGCAGTTTCTGAAAGGTTCTTTATAGAAACTTCTAAGTATAAATGTTTATTTAAGCAGGTTATTTGATAGTCTTATTTCAGCTTCAGTGTTTCTATACAGTGGGCTTTTCTTTCTTTTTTTTTTTATTTCCCCCGCTTCTGTTGAATAAGCTAACGTTAATAGAATGGTACATTTTCTTTTACGGTCCTGTTTTCTGCAGCCTTCCTTTAGCATCTTTCTGTTTGTCCCTCCACAGGGTTGTGAATTTTTTCTTCTGAAGTGTTTTACAAGTTCTTGAGGGGGCTCAATTTCTATCTTTTAAGAACATGAAAGAAAAATGTACCTTGAAAGGCAACTAAACAAGTTCCTAAGTTGCAAAATGTAACTTCTATGGCAAGAGGCTAATGGATGTAAACCAGTGCCTCCCTGAAAAAAGGAAAGCAGGTTTTTCCAAAGTAGCATATAGCACATAACCCGAGTGATGTGATTTAGGGCTAGGGGCTTTAATGTTAATTTGAAACATAAGAGCACTAGAAGAGCAGCAGCAAATAGCTTAATTTATTGTATTTGTTTAAATACTTCTGAAGGCCAAAGGGAATAGCGAGTGAGCCTAGTAGGCTGTGAGCAAGTCAAGAAAAATAAAAGACATTAAAGGAATTACACACTTGATGAAATATTCTGAGTGGCTGAAATATCTGCACAGGAGGTTCTGGAATGATGTAATGGACAAACAAGTTAGAAAGACCAGACCACCGCTTTTTCAGAGAACAAGTGGAAGCTGAACTGACAGAAAAATTATTCCGTTTCATACTAAGGGGCTAAAGCATAATGTATGTACTTGTTTGAATAATAAAATGATACTAATAAAGAAATGCTGATGTAAATGACAGAGAATAGAGGGAGCATTATGATAGCAAGTCAGTTTTTCTTTCTGCTCTGAAGAAAAAAAATCTCACCTGTTACAATTTTTACAGTCTGTTAAGGAAGTAAGTGGATTAAACTGCTTGATGTTATTTCCAAGAATAAATGTGGAATTTTCAATGTACAGAATGCTAGCAGTAGAATGCATGGCCTGTAGAAATATCAGTACTTTTAAATTATTGTGGACAAGGTAAAGGGACTCTGGAAAAACAGAAGAGGCAATTTTAAGCTAAACACTCTGAAAACCTCTACTGAATATAAAATCTGTAGACCAGTAGGACTGGAAATTATATTATGCCACCTCCTGAATGTCTTGAATTGCATTAAACATTGTGCAGACTTAATAATTAATTTTGAGGATAAAAAGTAGAGGTAGTCTAAGACAGGTGACAGTAAATTTCCTTTCACCAGAATTGATTTATAAAGGATGTTAGCAGCAGGAAGGTATGAAAAAGTGTTAGAAAGTAATGGTAGACTGCACATCACAGGGTCACTTCTGCTGGTCTGTCCATGTTAGGCAGGAATAAATGGAGTTCAGTGGCAGAAGAAATTTGGTTTGGAATAATGTGAACACTTCCCTGAAACATAATTATTGCTTAGTATCATGAGGAGACAGATGCTAAAACGCATTGGAACTGAAAGAAATACAACTGTTCTGCATGTGTGTGGAGAGTTATGGACTCTGAGCTTTCTGAGTGTGACATAAGACTTAAGATTTAGCTAGTCACCTGCTGCTGACAGCTTCCTTGTGATCCAGAGTATTTATTTTCTCTGTTTTTCTGTTTTTATTTGGTAGTTCAGAGTGCTTCAGGCTTCCTGCTTCAGGCTCAGCAGGAGGGTTCATATCTTCTGTGAGATACCAACGGATTTGACACACACAGATCTTTATTTTATTTTATATAAAGTTGAGATTATATGTAAGTGATGTGCTGATTCTAAAACCCTAAAATCAATACCCTGTAGCTAAACATCCTGGACATATCTCCAAACTAGGCTTTGTAAGCCTACCAAAGTGCTAAGGTAACACTTGAAAGCAGATTTACCTGTTGAATTATAGAAATGTCGTTTTGGCAAACAAGCCTCCTATTAGTGGGTCACAAACTCTAAGTATCTGTAAATAAAGTCTGATAATAATGTTGTGATTAACATTAGGTTGTTGTGGTTTTTGTCTGAAGTAGGGTGAGATTGCCTCTTAAAAGCCACAGAGATTGCCTCTAAAGGCAATCTAAAAAGACACAGGCACAGGGATTCCTTGTAGAGCTTCCACATGATCCTTTCTTCAACTTCCTAGGTGTTATTCTACCCTTTTTTTGGAATTGATAAGTTATTGGAGAAGAGGCGTCTCCGTGAATGTGCTGTTAGTTGGATTGAGGAGTTTTTGGTAGGAGGGGTATTAGGTGTAAATGGGATGAGGGAGGCAGGATGAGCTTAACCAAGCTTTGCAGTTCCTATGGGTTTTGGCTTGATGTGGCTGATGCCTCAGTGCTGTGTGACTCTTTCATTGCTGATGTCCAAAGCTAGGATGAAATCAGTAGAATTTTGACTTACTGTTACTTTGTGGGTTTGCACACAGATCTTCCATAGTGCTGAGTCACAGCAAATAATACAGTTGTGGCAGGCAGATTTGTCATCGTGGGAAGCATGAGGTAGCTTTGGTTTCAGTGCCTTCTGATATTTAAAATCCTAAACAAAAGCTGCTTGAAACGACAAAGTCAACTTAATTAGTAATTTAGTTTATTTTTAACCTAATTTGATTTAAACTGTCAGAGATTTCTTTTCATGGTGTGAAATTCAGAATGGTACACTCTTGTTCACTCATAAAGAATGCTTAGGGCAAGTTAGGATTTTGGAAATGTTAGGGTTATCTCTTTTTCTGACAGATGACTATCAAATGTGGTTTTTCAAGCAGTCCTTCTTTTAGCTATGACCTTACAGAAAATGCATAGTTGTCCAGCCCATGCTGTGAGTGCAGGGAGGATGTACTGTAATCTTGATGAAAATACAAATGTATCTCCTCTTTAAAAGAAAAACAGATTAATTTTTCATTTGGCACACAGGAATAAACACTTCTGTTGTTTCGTGTGGATGAGCACATTAACATCAGGCTATTTTTTTTTAATGTCAGTATAGTCCTGTGAGGCTGAATAGTTTAATTCCCCATCACTTGTTGCTTTGTGTTATGACTTGTGGGACCTTTTAGTTTCAGGTTGATTGTGGACTATGGGGTTATAGAAATGAAAGTGAGGGTTTTTAAATTTAAGCAGATTTATTGCACTGCAGCGTCTTTGAACTCAGTAAAGGAATTTTGTGTTTTCAACACAAGTCAGAAAGTCTCAGTTAACAAATTTGAAGATGTTTTCATTTTAAATTGACCTGGCTTTGACAGACAGTTTTTTTGCCTTCTCACTCAAGTTAAAAGCTTTCTGGAACTTTGAAAACTTTATCTGCTGCCTTGTTAAGTCAAAATGGAACTTTTAAAAATGGAACTTAAAACATCTTGTAAATATCTTCATGGTAGTAAATGTATAGTGAAGTGCTAGATACATGTATATAATCTTGTATTGTGCATGTCCCCTTGCTAAAACTGTTTTCCAATAAACCTTCTAAATGCACTACTTCTTAAACTGTTCAGCAGTGTTTCTTCAAAAAAGAGCAAAAAAAAAACCCCACATAATCCTCAAACTTTTAAAAATTAAGTGTCCAGCTCTGTGACTGTCAATGGGTTTAATTAGTAATACAGGCTCATGTGCCAGATCAGTTTTTGAGATAGCACCAAGTGTCAGGTAATTCTGTTAGTGGTTGGTTTCTTTATGCAACCAGAAATGTACTTCCTCGATTTCTTCCNTTTTTTTTTTTTTTTAGTGTAAAGAAGATCAGGAGCCTGGCAAGCTGGTGTTGGCCTGGTTTTAAGTACATCTCTTAAAAAATAGGTACTTTTTTGTAAGGATGGAAGACCTTTCTGAATGTCACCTGGAGATATAATCAATGCACCCTTCAAGATCAGTAATTTTGCAGAAATACTTTTGATGTGGTAGTTGTTTGTCTTTACTTTGGCCAACTTTTCAGCCCTTTTCTTTGTTTGTGGTGAGAAAGTCAGGATGAGGTGTTGAAATGTGACAATGACATCTCTGCAGATTTGACAGAGGTGTTTCAACATTGTTCAGATAGCACACAATGTATTTCCCCCCAGTTTTTTGCCTTTGAGCAATAGTCAATATTAAAGTTTGTAATTTTTCTGTAATATCACATTCCATGTTGTGCAATGTTGTTTGTCTTTTAGGTCTTTTATTAATTATTTTAAGGTTATTTTTAAGCAAGAACCAGTCCAATTTGCCAAGTGGTCTAGAGCTAGAATTACCCATAGATTAGGGGGGTTAGTACTTCTTTTGCTATTTCACAGGGTTATAAAAGTGCTAGTACAGAAACAATTGTGAATTAAGGCTTACCACTGGGCAGGGAAAAACCCTAAGAGGACTAGGAAGCCTGCAAAATAAAGCAGATTTGAAAGAGATGGAAATGGGCAGCAGTTCCAAGAAGAAATCCACTTCTTCATTCCAGTTTTTACCAGAAAGTCTCTTAGGGTCTGAACCCTCTTTCAAGGCTATATGTTTTATTCATGTTTGGCTACAATTCTTGTGTTATATTTGAAGCTCCTTTAATCTTCTGGCCTTTTGGATAGCAGAGGGTGATGGTTCTTTTTCTTCTCCATTGTTCTTGTACACTGGTTGTCCTAGGAGTATGGATCCCTGCTGTTCAGCTACTGCAGCTTTCATAAACCACTGAAAATGAAATTCACAGGATTGTTTTGTTTCTTTGTTAGCGCTAGGGTTTGATACATCATCAGCAAAACTTACTTTACAGGTCCTTACAAATACTGTAACTGCTGATTTTATAATGAATGTGAGACATGTTTCCCAATCCTCTTTCACAGCTAGAGAAAGGTAAGCAGAAGTCTTGGAAATTGGCTGTGCTTTGCTTGAACAATAGCTTTTTGTATTTGAGATGATTAAATATCCTTTCCTTTAGATGTCCTGAGCTTTACCAGAGTCTGAGGAGAGAGAGAAAGTAAAAACCCCTGTCCCTCAGATGATATGGGTACTTCTGTTGATGGGCATTCCCACAGACCCCTGTAAGCCAGTATGGTTTGTCAAGTAATTTTGCAAAAGAAGTCGGTACAACCTCATCAAAGCGTTTATCTGGCTCCATTGGTTTTTGAAACAACAGGAGACAGCAGAGAAGAGAGAAGTCAATCTGTTGATTTCCTTTATTTTTCTTTTTCTCTCAGATAACACTGTCAACAGTATAGAGACTTGCTGGATATGTTTTCATCTGTAGGATGATGCCAAATGTAGGATTTTGCTCTAGAAGTTTTTCCAGGGAAATAGCATTAATCCCAAGTGATATTTTATCATTCTATGCCCTGCATTATTAATGGTTTTATTATGAAGGATTTTTGTTGTCTTTCCAAGAAAGCTGACCATTTACTTCCTGAGATTTAAATACTTCTGTTAGCATCTGACTCGTTGCTTGTGAAATTACCAAAAAGCAAATCAGAAGGACTTTCCAGAATCTACACTTCATAGGGAAAAAAACAGACATATTTGTGGCCAAAATACTGATTTTTTTTTTTTTTTGGGAGAGTGTGTTGATGAGAACAGTGAATGACCAAGTGCTGCTTTCAGGTTGGCTTTTTAAATTGGATAGGTTTTCTAGTCTCACACTGAAGAGTGTCAGAAGGTGATGTATCCTTTAATCAGAGCTCAGCGAATTGCTCCAACATCTGTCCAGGCTGTGCTGTAGGTATTTGGCTTGATGTCAAGAAGTGTGATTGTGAGGAAACCTCTTGTCTAGGACACGTAGAATCTCACGGCAGAGCCAGTAAACAAACTGAAATCTCCTTGGAAGTAAAGGTTTTGTGCGTTTCTTCCCTTGAATAATTCCAGCTTCTCTCACTGCTTGGAGTTCTGTCTTGACAGTGCCATTTCTAACACGAGTTGTCCTTTCAGGGCTGATGGTGCCTCTTGTATCTTTTCTGTGTCTCTCTGGCAGCAATCTAAAGGAGAGACAGCAGTGTGACAGCACAGCAGAGCTCCCAAGTCTGCCTCCAGTGACTCCTTTCCTTCTGACAGCTGCCTCAGTTAGGAGATGTACTCTCATAGTATGGCAAGCCATGGGTATTTTGATAATTTTTTATCACACTTTCTCTTCATACTTGTATTCTGCCTTAATTTTCAAATCTTCCCCTTCTGACCTGTTCCCGTTGTGAGGTAGAATGTCATGTATAGATCTACACTTCTGAAATAATTTTTTTTTCTTATTCTTGCCCCTGTTTCCAAAGAAGGAAAGTCTGTCTCTGATAGTGTTTAATATCAGGAGTGTATTTGGTAATCTTATTTTCATGATGTATACATGGTACATATATGCTCTTACATGTATAAAAAAATATGGAGTTTATATATATAAAATTATGCAGCTCTTGATTTGTAAGGGCTTTATTTTTACATCTCAGTACCTCTGACGTGTGGAATATCCAAGAGTATTAGTCACAAGGTATTCCTTCTGGCAAAGCCCTTAAGTCTAGTGACAGTGATAGCTGATTTAAGAAGGCAGGAAGTTCATTTTTGTTCCTATCTAGATGATTGCTTGGGACAAGGTAGGTCATGGCAGTAAGTGACTCTGTATTTCCCAGTGCTTCAGAGTTTCTTTGACTTGATGAGCAAGGAGCAATGCAGTACTTCTTATATCCCCTAGAAACGTGTGCTTAGAATACATCCACATTCAGTACGGTTCTTGGCTTAATCAGCAAAAAAATTTGGGATCATATTTTCCCTGTGGAAATGCAGACATTCAGGAATCATGAGTTTAATTTTGCTGAAATTTGTTTTTATGGCAGACAGACTGAGAAGGAGAAAGGGTCATATGGGGCTTGAGTGGTGTTGCACAAAAGCCCAGGAAATATGCAATGAAAATTCCTTACTAGGTCTCCAGAGGTATCTGCAGCCAGGAATATCAAAAAATGTGGACAATACCTTGCTATCTTTAGGAAAGAAAAGATGGATAGAACATTTCCATGACAACCACCAGAGATTTTCTCCAGAAGTAGTGTTAATTTTGACAATGCAGAGAAGATCCAGGGTTTGCTATTTGCTGCGAGGGTGAAATTTAAGTGATCACTGAAAGATTTTCAGCTAAGTCACACCAAAGCCGCTGAAGACCAGAGAGACAATTTGAAGTTGTCTTGCTTCTGTGGTTTAGTCTGGGGAAAAAGCTACATCCTCAAAAATGGAGGAGGAGATTTATAGCAAACAATTCTTGGATGACTGTAACAACTAACGTAGAGTTGTTACATTTTTAGTCCTAAAAAGCCATTGTGTGCTCACACATTTGAATAGGTCCAAAGATGTTGTCAGTATGTGTGGGCTGGATGGAATCCTGGATGCACTCATTGCATTTTTCACCAGTAGTCAGGAAACCAGTAAAAGAATGGTAAAGAAAGAATTTATTTTAAGATATGTTCAGGACGTAAGAATTACTTTTAAAAAATAACTATGGGTTTAACACTTAAAGAGGTTAGACAGACAGGTGTATAAAACAGGTATGTGGCTGTGTGCTGGGATTTTGTTTATTTACTACCAGTGACAGCCTACTGTAAAATAAGTTATTGAACCCATCTCTAGTTGGATTGGTAACTTCTCAGTGATGAAGGGAGTTTAATCTTTTCACCTTTAATGACAGAAACTCTCTTCCCAGTCATTTGGTGGTAGGTGTTTGTACTCCCAGGTAAAAGACAATATACTATTTTGAAAGGGTTTTAAGTGTATGATTTACTCATGGAATAGAGGGAGGCGTTAGTCAGCCAAGTGAGCTGTCTTCAAAGTCAGAAATGAGCATAGCCAAAGCTTCAGCTACGGCTTGTAGAGGGTATAAGAAAGATAATACCTGTGAAGCTGTTGGGTAGAGGGCTTGCAGTAAAGTCAGAGAAAGAATTCAAGTAAATCCTGTACTTGTATTTTCAATATGTGAAACAATGACTTAAGGTACAACAGGAGGGGCTAAGAGAATTCTGAAAGGAAAATGGAAATTTTTACCCTAAAGACAGAAGAAAAATTAATTGAAGGAGAATCAATATGCAGATTGGGAGATGGGAGGAAACTAGGTTAATAAGTACAGAAAGGAAGAACACACTTAAGGAAACTTATTTGTGATGAAGTTGGTTGTGTCATTGATGTTTAGAAACATTGGAACATTATATGGAGACTGCATAATAGAAATTATATGAAATTCAGTATTAAGGGATGAAGATGTTCCTTGTCAAGAATTCACTTAAATTAAGAACTTGTAGGTATTGAAAGTGAATGTGTGGAATGACCACAGGAGTTGATCAAAGGAGTCAAAGTCCTGAAATCCCAAATAAAGGCAAATAGAGTCTTATGAGTTAGAGAAGGCAGACTTCAGACAAAAATGGAGAATTATTAATAACACTGGAAGGCCTGAGATGTTATCTGGGCTGTAGTGTACACCTGTGCGTATTCATGATCAGAGACAGAAGGACCAGAGTGTCTGCAAAGCCATTTTCCTATTAGGAATGTCTTTCTAGCTCATGGTTGTCCACCTGGTGTTTGAGTTCAACTTGCTTATTCTAAAACACATAAAATACTTTGTTCAAAATATTTTAGGAATGGAAAAAATTTTGAGTATTTGTTGACTGAACTTCTTTTTACAGTTAAAGTCCCAGGCTTATTCAAATAGCATGTGTGTTTAATATACAGGTAGTAGTCACTTAAAATGTGAAGAACATAATTGCCAAGCATACTGTAAGAAACACGAACACTTGAAGCTCAAACATGTAAACACAGGAAGAAAGGGATCTCAAAGCTGTTAAGAAAGATGTAGGGAACTTCTGGCGCTGTGAGATTTATCTTTTTGTTGTACTTTTATTGAAAAAAAGGCCATTTCAGGAGAGCATTTTCAGCAAAATTAGGCTGCTGAATTGCTTACCTATCTGCCCAGGTTGTTATGTTGCATTCAGTGCAGTGTGTGACTGACTGACAATCAATGTAGTAGTTCTGTGTCCCTGAACAGTTTTTTAAATGTCAGTTGTCAGAATACAGCAACACTTCAAGTGATGTCCAAAATGTTTTCTGTGAAAGTCAGTTCTGATTGTCAGAATTCTTATAAATGGTTGTCAGGTAGCAGCAACTTAAAAAGAGGCTCTAACAAGAAGCATATTTGAGTATCTTTTTTTTAATTATTCTCTTACAACTCTTCATGCTAACTGGAAGAAGAGTAGTTAGTCATGATACACATTTGATGTATTTTAAAGAGGAAACCTAAGCTGTTGAGAATCTGTACAGACTCATATTGCTCCATTTTAAAGTAGAAAGTGCACAGGAGATCATTTATCATCTGGTCGTTCTGTGCTTATGGAATTGGAGGTAGGTAGCTTTTTTTGAGGTAGAGCATTTGAAAGAGACCTTTAAAAGTCCTGTAGAGTAACTTTTTATATAGTGCAGCTTCCTAAATTCCGTGTTACAGGATTTACAATATGTTGGAGACTCCGCATCTCTGTGAAGATGTGTGGAAACACTGACGTGTTGAGAATTTGATTCCCAACCTCTTTTGGATTTAAAGGGATGATGTAAGGAGAGAGGTAGCAGCAGAATGGAGCACTAAGAGTAGAGAGTGATCCACATCCATTGCTTTCAGGGGGATGAGTTCTTTCCACACAGTTCTCCACCTTCTGTTTTATGCTAAGTGACTCCAAAGTGTGGTGGCGTACATGTGCAAATCATCATGGGCAGCTATAAATGCTGACCCACTGAGTTATGTAAGACAGATGGAAATCACAGACTGAAAAAAGGCCCCTCTGCATAAACAGTGGCAGGATTAGGGATTGGGGGTGGGGAGGAGGGGAACAATAGCACTGCTTTCTTTGCAGGACTGAGCATTTTCAATGGTTAAACCATCTTCACCTAAAATTTTTCTTTTCGTTTCAATTTCCTTGTGGGCCTTGTCTGGCTTGAAAGAACACAGGGTTTCTTCAAGTTTCTTCAAGAAGGTTGTGTTGAATTAACTTAAAACATTGGATATGAAGTGCAAAAAAAAAAAGCCCCTGTACTGATATGTAAAGTAAATTAAGCTAAAAAGCAGCTAAGACACCTTCACTTCTGAGTAAAGACAGGAGTATGTAATTTGGCTAATTCTCTGTGTGGAGAAATGCTAAATTTTTTTAGTGCACTTTTCTTTTAGCCGAGGTATATACTCTTCCTTATAGACCTTAGTTCTTAGTTAAATATTTTACTTACTCTCTGAAGCCTCACAAAAAAAAGTTTGTTGGACTGATGTAAAGGACTGACACACTGAAGTGACAATTCTGTGAAATTTTAATTTCTAAATTTTATTGGAAGTTAGGTGATGGAATATAGTGGGCAGTGGCTGGAAGTTCACGGCTGCAGAGTTTGAGTGGAGACAGAATATAAAATGATGTGTTGTTTAAGAGTAATTTTGTCTTCTTTTTTAAATTGCATTGTGAAGGAATCATGACGACCTCAGGAAAAGAGAATTTCCGGCTGAAGAGCTACAAGAACAAATCTCTAAATCCTGATGAGATGCGGCGCAGGCGGGAGGAAGAAGGTCTTCAGCTACGCAAGCAAAAGAGAGAGGAGCAGGTAATGCACAGCTGTTGAGATATCTGTGACCAGTCCTTAAACAGTCCTGTCTTGCAGTCTCTGCCTTTCTGCTTTTCCCAAGCCCCTTCTTAGTTGTTCCTGCCCTCCAAATTCATACACAGTCAGTCTGAAATCAGAATCACTTTCATACTTCACTGCCTCTTCTGCAGGCTCTACAAGACACGGACTGAGTGCTCCTCATTCACTCAAGTGTAATGTTGTCTGGAGCAGCTTGAGGGTTTGAACAAAACTGTCTGACCAGTAGCTGTAGCCTCTCCAGCTCTTCTCATGACATCTTGAACTGGGTGCCTTCTCTGAGTCATAGCAACCAAATTCTGCTCATCCCAGTATAATAACCTATGTGTGATCATCCTCCAAAGCCCTCTTTGGCTCTGTAACTTGACTGTCAGAGCCCCTGTGGTGTAATACACAGGAATTTATCAGGTCTTTGAACCCCAGCATCCTCTGCAAGAAAGCAATGGTGTGGAAGCTAGACAGCTTGTAGATGGGGGCAGATAGTGAAGAAGAGAAGGGGTTATCAGTGAACATTTCCCAGAAATGTTAGGAACCAATATTTTAACACACTGCTGTTTTAATTTACTCCATGGCGAAGCTTTCTCCATGTGCTGTCAGTTGAATTCCTGTAGCCAGTGTACTGCCTTCTCTCAGGTGATAGCATATATGTAGTTTTTATGGCAGCCTAATGCAACATGCTGTGTATATATTGGCTATGGAATATATATTTAAAAAAATAAATAACTATTTAATATATATATATATGTTAAATACTTTCTCTCTTCAGTTGTTTAAGCGCCGAAATGTTGCAACAGCTGAGGAAGAAACGGAGGAGGAAGTGATGTCAGATGGGGGCTTCCATGAGGCTCAGATGAACAACATGGAGATGACTTCTGTAAGTGATGAGAAAGGAATACAGTGTTGGCTGAAGCTGGGCAAGTCTGTTGTGCAGTGATGTGACGGGAATGAAATTCCAGAATGATATGAAGAATACATTCAGAGATGGAAAACTGAAAAACTGGGCTCAATGAACCACCCTGAAACAGATTACATGAGAGAAAAATGCTTGGGATATATAGCGAGTGGTTTTTTAGAGGATATGTGCTCAAGAAAATGAAGTAAAATGTTGTTGTCCTGGCAGGCTGATCACTGGATTTAGTGTTCACCATTACGGGTGATTCTATCAACTGTTGCCCAAAGTCTTTTTAATCTGAAATTCATACTGCTTGAAGCATTAAAATACAAATCAAGCAGTGTGTTATTGCTGTTTACAAAGTTAAAAAGGGGCTCAGTGGAAATCTTTCTTAGCAGACTTTCAAGTGGCACCATTTTTAACTGAAGTGTTGGAAACACTGCTAGACCTATTTTAACTGTCTGCATGAGGCCTTGTACTCCTTTCCATGCTAGAATTTAAAACTACAGAAAAGTACTTCTTGTGGCATTAGACTTTTTTACTTTCTCCCTGGAAAGAAAAATGGTAAGGGTTTCAGTTCTATAATAGAAAAGCTTAAGCAAAGTGCAGTTCTCACTTAAAAGTGTCACTGATCTTCACAGTGTCTGTGTTCAGAGTATGCAAGTGATGTTTCCATAGAAATCAGGCTGAGCTATTGGTGGTTATAGGAGCCTTGAAAATTACTGAGAAACAGAGAAATGCTTATAAACAGTGTGGTAGATCAATAATAGAATATATGGTTTTACTCTTCAAGATAGTATTCAAATATCAGGCAAGTCCTAAATACCATTAATCGTTTGTGTGGAAGCTTATATTAAACAAATAGAGAGTAAAATGATAAGGAAAGGATTTTGCATAGTTGATAGATAGTGTCATTACACAGTTTGCTGTGTTAAATGCCATTAATTTCAGGCTCTTAACAGTTGGATCTGTTGGCTGTTACAGACAACGCTTAAGTATTTTCAGCACTGTCATCTGTCTCCCTGTCTGTCTAAGGGTTGGGATCAGATGTATCTGAAGATTTAGATTAGAAGTGGAAAAAAAAATCTGACTTTTCTTATGCTTCTTTACATGAGTACATGTGTGGTGAACAGAATGTCAGATTTTACCTAGCATAAGAAAGGTTGCTGATTTAATTTAATCTTATTATTGGAAACCATCAGTATTATGGAAAATTTAATACCTCTACTTGATGTTGATAACAAGCATTAGGATCGTTGACTCTTCTAGAAATGACAGGTCCTATACGTTTTGGTGTAAGAGAGAAAGTCAAGATGTACATGTTAGGGAAATCTAAATGTTAACATAATTACTTTTTGTTAAAGCTGACAGTTCTACATTTATTTTAGAGGAAGGGAGAGAATAGCAGTGAAAAATTCTAGCAGTGAAGAGTAATTTTCTTGCCATATCTTGATGAAAATTTGAATTTTGGCTTTCAGTAAAGCAAAGTTGCACTTGAGAATGATGCTGCCTTATGTAGATGTACATATTCCTTTGTTGTTCATAATGGTTTTACCTAAGTTTTTATTCAATAAGAAATAAACTTAATACTGGTTTAGCGAATGTAACCTGTTTGTCACTAATTCCAGATTTTTTTCCCCTTTTGCTCTCTGTCACCCTCATTCTGTTTCCCCACCTAAATCCTAGAGTGCCGTCATCACCGCTGATATGATTGAGATGATTTTCTCCAATAGTCCAGAACAGCAGCTCTCAGCCACCCAGAAGTTCCGAAAGCTGCTTTCTAAAGGTAAGGGCTGAAATTACTTAAAGAAAAACCTAGAAGCCTCCCTAGCATGTGGTTTTACTTTGACAGCAATACAAATTGAGTTTCACACTGAAATTTCTGGGTCAAGCTCTGCTTGACACAATGTCAGCTTGATGTATGTAATAGTCACTTCTTTTCTTAAGATGTGTACTGAGTGTTGCAGATTTGAGATCTCTTGGGTGTAAGTTTAAATGCTGTAGGCAGTGTTTCTGTGGCCCAAACATGCTGATATACCAAAGTTCCTCTGCATGTGCATGCCACAGTGACTGCACAGAGCTGCTGCTCTGAAATCAGTGTGCCTAAACTACTGAGTGCATTAGTGCATTGAATCATGTTATCTTATTACCTCAAAACTCTGGAGTTTTCTTATGTTGACAGATAGGAATCCGTTGCCTTTTAGTGAAGTATTGTAGAAAAAGAACACACTCCAAGAAAAGAGCAATCAGTATGTCACTGGATATTGTTTTGATGCAGTAATTTGAGAATTTCCTTAAAAAGAAATGAATGTGTCTAACTTAACTTCTTATTTTAAACAGAACCAAATCCTCCAATAGATGAAGTCATAAGCACACAAGGAGTAGTGGCCAGGTTTGTGGAGTTCCTGAAGCGAAAAGAAAACTGTACATTACAGGTATAAAAATATAAATGTGTCTGTCTTCCTAGTTAGGAAGGCATTTGGTGATGCAAATTAGATAGGAAAAAAAACTAGTGATTTGTTCAGCTTTGCTTTCCTCTCTTCACTATGTTAAAAAAGTGATTTTATCTTCAGAATTTCTGGCAAGACCTCTGGGTGCAGGACAGGAGAGAGAGTGAGAGAGAGAGATATCTGACATGCATTGAGTATTGATAGGATGGGGTCTTCAGACTTCAACAAAACAGAGCTTGAAATTTGGAACTCAACAGATGAAAAGCTATTAAACAAAACTTTAATGTTTATCTTCTTTGTACTAATTGAAGGCAGTTAGAATTTAATCATTAGAATTAGGATTTAAATTTTCAATTAAAGTAAAAAAAGTTTATGATTAGAAATACAATCTGTAATGATATACATAGAAAGCTGGAAACCTTACTGTGGTTTAAAAAAACTGAATTATGTGTGCTACAATGGTGGTTAATTTTCCGTGGAACTTTATTTCCAGCTGTCCATTTTTCTGGTCCGTCTGTCTTGGCTAATAGAAAGTGAAAGAAAACAAATCATCTGGTTTAGGAAAAAAAAAGTTAATATGTAACCATTTAATACAACACTTAGATTAGAGTCAGTGTTCTTTCAAAATGCATAAGGCAACAGGTTTGTGACTGCCGTGTGAAATCCAAATTTTGTTGACTGGAAATATACAAAAAATTAGTTTTTATGCGCATTAGAGAAAGCATTTACAGGTATTACTTTTCAAATTGTTGTCCACAGAATTCCAGAGGTCTGTTAACTTCCTTTGAGGAGTCTGGGGACTCCTCAAAGTCCTTAGTAACTAAGAATATGTATCAGATTTAAGTTGATTGGTTTGCACCTCCAATGGACAATTTGTAAGCTATCTGATATTAAAAAAATGCTTTTATTACTTATAGGGGTCTAGCACAGAAATCTAAGGCAGGCAGATAAATGGAAGCAATCCTTGTGGCCTTACTGGTGTAACATGTATTGATTTTTACATGGAAATAGGAAAAAATCAGTCAGAGTGGAAATGTGCAAGCTTGTCCTAAAGAAAGAAAGCAGTGAGAATACAAGCTTGAATATGTTGCTCTTGATATTCCCTTCTACCGGGGTAATTTTCTTCCATCTTGACAAATATCTCTGCCTGCTTGGCAGTTTAGTGTCTGCAGGTAGAACTTTTTGCTGTGATCAGTTGGGAAGTTCTCTGGACCTCACTTTTTAATATTTGTATTTGCTCGGTCATTGCTTCCAAAAATATTCTTTTGGGCTTGGCATTCTAGGCAATTCTAACTGTAGCCCAGCCTAGAAGGAAAGGATTTTCAATTAATTCTGAGACAGTGAAGTATAATTTATGGCTGCTTGTATGGTGGAACTTTATGGGAATTTATGGTCTGTTTTTCTTCTGTGTTGTCAGTGGAATATCCTGTAAAAACTAGGCCTCTGAGATCAGTGATAGGAAGGCCTAATTTGTTAGGAATTCCTCTATCCTGTTTTTACTCAGGGTGAAAGGAAGACTTAAAAACTTCCCCTGGTTCTCCAGGGTCATTTTAGCCATACATGAACAAGTGCATTTGTCTCCTGTGGAGAGAGGAATCTTAAAAAAGAACAGCACCACACAGATGTCATTGCCAATAATGTGGGGCTGTTCCTTAGTTTATACATCCTGGAGCATCAGGTGTCCACAGAGAAGAAGGAGAGAAACTGTCACACTCCAGCTTTTCTGTGACTTACGCTGGAGACAGTGTGAGTCTCCAGTGAAGCTGTGAATTGTTCAAGCTGGTGGTACCAGTAGGAAGGTGGAGGACAAACTTTAAAATATGGATAAGAAACCTCTGGTTGAAAGATGAGTAATAGTTATGTCATAACGTACCTCGGAATATTGGATACTCACTTCAGAGAAAGTAGAATTACAGGAAAACAACATTTTATGTTGGCCTTAGGCTCTGGTCACAGTTTTGCTTCTTGTTCATTAGTGATGAATCTTGCAGTTTCAACTTTGTGTGTTTCTACTTTATTTTGCAGCCCATACTCCTTGTGTATTGCAGTGATGTATTTTGGAATTGTTTATTCTGGTCACATCTTACTAGAATGCTCAGTTAATCAGAAGGGCTGGATTAATTGTATCGTATTAATTAATTGTATTTTCAAAACCAAAGTCTTTAATAACACCTACAAATGAAAAACCTTAGAAGTTTGGGCTTAATTGCTGAGTTCTTATTTCAGGCACATTTCAGGATTTGGTGCCACTCCTTAGCAGGAGTTGTTTTTATGATTAAACCCTAAATGTAAGTCCTTGCTGCTCTTCAGACAGAGACAGAGAGTTTTTGAAGGTATGTTAGTATTTCCACTGGAATACTGCTGGATCAGCATCTTTTGGTAATATCAAAATCAGTCATTTATAGCTTACAACTTTCCATTTTTACTGTTCATTGGTTTTTGCTTTTCATTCAACTTTTAGCAGTCTTAATTCTATAGATTCGGAATGTACCTGATAAGATGTAAATTTGCAAGTGTAGTGTAATAATCTTTGGGCTGAAAACATGCAGAAAACTACTCAAATGTGGATTTCTAGAATCTGTGTTCTCTGAGGCCTGAGGTCTCAGGTAGGGTTAAAATTTGCATTTTGTCTTAAGTTAATGCTTTTGCAAGTTGAGATTAAAATAAAAAATGACAAAAGCAGTTGAAAAATGTTCAGGATCTCACTTTTGGTTCAAGTTGTGAATAAAAATATCATACACTAATAACATTTGGCATCAGTACTGATCACTAGAGTTGGAGAGAAGTACTTTCAGTTGTTTTTTAGAAATTTGTTTTTGTTTGGTTGGTTTTTAAAAAATCTCTTAAGATCTTCTATTTGCTTCATATCAATGAAGTTTTGTCAGAAAATGTTTTCTCCTGCATCTTCAGGAGTATCACGGGTGATTCAGTGAATGCAGGTGTCATGTCATGGGAAACCACATTGTTTTGTGTACAGGTTCTTAGCCAGTAGGAAAGGCAAAGGTAACATAAATGCATAGCAAAAAGAAAAAAAAAATTGCCACAGCAAACCCTATGTTCTCATAAGGAACTGCTGCAATTTTTTCTTTCAAGCAGTAGTGATAACTCTTAAATACATGATTCTGGTTCTTTGCAAATTGTCTGTTAATTAGTTATATCTCAAGTTTTTCCAATGCCAGATCTGCCAGACCTCTCTGGTTGTAAAAGACATTTAGTCTCCATGTTTGGTGTGGCACAGAAAGCTCCTAGTAAACTGACTTGTATTTTGTTTTCCAGTTCGAAGCTGCGTGGGTGCTGACAAATATTGCCTCGGGAAATTCCCTTCAGACTCGAATAGTGATCCAAGCAGGAGCTGTCCCCATCTTCATAGAGCTGCTTAGTTCAGAGTTTGAAGACGTACAGGAACAGGTAAAGATTGAGAACAGTGTTGAATTTTGTGTGTGTGTTAATCTGTGTAATTGGGGGATTTTTTGTTTGACTTTTTGTTTTGTTTGTTTGGTATTTTGTTGGTTTTTTTTTTCCCCTTCTCTGGAAAGGAATTAGGCTATCCTGTAAGAAAGCCTTTAGAGAAAATGCAGTGTATGGCAATTTCACACAACAGTTGCTTTGTGCTTAGTATGTGTTAAGTTACCTAAGCAGGTATTGTATTTTTCTCTTTCTGAAAATTATATATTTAACCATAGCTATTGAGGTAATTAATTTTGTTAGCTAACAGGTTAGTATATTTCTGTCTGTTGAGGAATTCAGGGAGCCTTGTTTGAATAATTGCTTTAGATGTGAGAAGTTCATGCCTGTTTCTCCTGAAGATAAAGCATGAGTAGAAATTATAGTTTGTTCTCCAAGCCTCTGACAGCATAGATGAATATTCTTCAAGGCCCACAGGGAGCAATGTAAAGCACAGACCAAACATTTGATTCATAGTTTCCATTTGAGGTCTGTAACTTGTATTTAAACAAAGATGTACTTCAGACCTATAATCTTGCTTTGAAGACTTAGGGTGATGAAACATTAATGATGTTAACAAATTTGGTTTCAGCCAATCTTAATCCTAACCTGAAAGTATGTACCTTTACTATACAAGTTTGACTAGCTTTGGGTCCAGGTACTACTTTTGTTACATTCTCTACTCCATTAGTAACTTCTCTGTTTTTTCCTATTGCTACTTGCAGACCATGGCTTAGGCTTTACTTGAGTAAATGAAATTAAGCACTGAATTCTCATTTTGAGAACATTTCTGTGCTGGTTGGTTTGTTTTTTGGTGACCTTTTTCTGAACATTTTTTAGTTTCAGTATCTTTTTGTGGTGGTGTGTGGAGACCCTGAGAGGCATTCCCTAGGTTAGGAAGACACAAGAAGCTTCCCTTAAAAGATACCCAGTTCTGTTTGACTCTGTGGGTTCCCTCCCCTTGTTCCTGTTCCACTCGGCCACTCCCTCCCTATTCCCCCATTGGCCCCTCACCTTGGGACTGCCCTAAAACCTTGAGCAGCCTGGCTCTCGATATACCAAACCTGATCTCTCCCCATGATTTAGAGCTTTTAGACTCTAAACATCTGACCATGCGGCTGAATTAAACATCTGTGGTTACCTTACAAAAGCCTCTCTTGCTTCCATGCCCTGGACCTTACTAGCAGCCAAACTAGACTGCAACAGTGGTGAAATGACAAGCACTGGCTGTTCCAGTAGCACTCTTTCAGCAGTGTTGTTTGCAGAGATAGCACCTCATTTTCACTCCTGCTCGATACTTCGGTGTGTAAATATCCAGTGTCTTTGTGGACTCCTTGCCACAGAAGCTGGCTGTGAGCTCAGGTTAAGCTGATTATCCAATATGATCCATTGTTCTTTTCAGAGTCACTGACTTCCAGGGTTCAGTCCTCCATCCTGTGAGTGTGACCTCTATTCTGTGTTCCTAGATGTCTGACCTTGCATTTGGCTGTATTGAGATGCATGATTGGAGGAGTCCCAACTCATAAACATTGGACTGCTTTGTGTAACTTGCCTTTCTTTCTTGTAGCTGGCTCAGAATGTACCACCTGTACTTGAGGTTGCCTAGCATTTTATGCTAGACAGATTTTTTTCTTAGTTGCTTGTAGCTTTCAAGTCACTCCACTTTGTATCTTTCCATTTCCAATTTTATGTCTCAGACTGAATTATTGTTGAGAAGGCTTTTAAAGAGGAATGGAATTCACGTGTTTGAGAAGATGTTGAAGAAAATAAGAAGTATTTTTTGGGCATTACTTTAGCTTTGAGGAATTGAATCTGCTATTGCTGTAGAAATTAGAAATGTGATAGGGAACGTGACAAAATGGCAGATAAATGCTGTGTTCTGCCCATGTGAAAAATCCATCCAGACTTAATGATATGCAGTCTTTCAGATTCCATATTTTGGGGGTTGAACTTGGTAGTATTGCTTTCCAAATTCAGTCATCGCTTGAAGAGTGCTGTTCTGCAGAATGATTGGTGCTCTGTTTATAGTAAAGGCTGTTCTTACTTATTTTTCTCCTAATGATTGATCTTGTGTGCAAGAACTAACTTGCCTTTTTTGTTAGGTTGTGATCATCCCCCCTGATGTTCAGAGAGCAGGTGGGAAGAGCAAACCTGTTTAGATTAAGTTGTGCAGCCTTCAATCTTAAGATGGGTGAATTAACGGAAGAGCTTAGCGGCTGCAGTTAAGTAGTTTATCTGGCTCCGTCCCCCCAGGCCTCCTAATAAACTGCTGACATATTAAAATTCAGATTGCAGGCAGGCAGAGTGGCTTGGTTGTCATTACTGAAAAATATTCTTCCATGCAGTTCAGGTGCTGCCAAATTCATGATCTCTCTTACTGGTAATCTTAAAGTACCAGTTACAAATTGCTCTATAGTAAGCTGTGCTGAAGAAAGAAAATGTACCACAGCAAAGTGTTACCTACGGTGTTTTACACTAGGTTTCTGTGCTGCAGCTCTGGAGATTGCAGCCCTGCTCACAGCTGACATGGAGTTTAACGCTGGCCAACAAAAGAGGAATTCTGCTTTTTTTCCCAACAGCTAAAAAAAGCCCCAAGCACTTCACCATAGTACCATCTGAAACAAAAATTAGAAGCATACAAGCACTGAGGAGTTAGCTCTTGTACTTCTGTATTACAGGATAGCAGTAGTACACAATTGCATAGTATTTTTCCAGATGACTCTTGTCTCATTCAGTATATGCACAGATTGTTGCCCTGGTAACAGATGAGTGGGTAGTTAAGGAGGCTTTTATTTGTCACACTGTGACCCTGTTTGTTCAAGTTGGAACAAATTACAGTGCATGGAGGAGAATAGGGAAGAAATTCTTACAATTAAGCCCGATTGTAGGTTTGTGAGAAAAATGTTTCTACTGCTTAGTGTCTGATGCAGGACGATTTCCTTCTCTCAGTTTCCAGTAAGTGGTACTTTTTCTGGGGTTTTTAAATGCTCAAGGTGAAATATTTCTTTTTCATTTTGTAGTTGAGGACAACTCAGCTGTGATTTTTATAGTTAGGCCTGTGTTTTGAGCAGGTCTGATCCTAGAGTTCTCAAGTCGGATTTCTGAAACTGGGCTGAATTTGGCTGCAATTTTCTCCTAAAATGATCACCCTAATTATGTCTCACAGTAGTACTGTGAAGATTATTTGCAAACAACTACCTTTGCAACAAATTACAAAAATAGAGGAAAATACAAAAAATATAATGATGTGTTCAAGGCAGAGGGGCCAGAAGCTAACCCTGTAATCATACAGTAAAAGATTGAGAGAAAGAAGTATTGAAGGCTGTGTTTAGGAAGTCATTCTTTATTCTAATTGGGATAGCAATTCTATAGAAGGAACTGTTAGGTGATAACATTATACTGAATATGTAGCATGGCATAAACAAAAATATGTATAATATCTTACTTACTGGGTCGTCATTATCCACTGTTTTTGTTTTACAGTAAGTCAGTTTTAAAGATTTATGTGTTTACTTTGTCTTTTATTCCTAACTTCCCTTAGCAGTAGCTCAGGAACAGATATCAGTGTACCTTATCTTCTGATTACAATGTTCCCATGTATTTTTCGTATTTATAAGACAGTTTTAAATTTAGACTTTTTTCCTTTACATATGCTAGTTTCTGACTCTAGTGAAGATTCTAAATCAGCTGTTTTATAGAAGTCTGTGAGGGAATCCTTATAGCTATGTTTAGTAAGCAACAGATATGTTAATGAAATGATACCTTACATCCTTTTACAAGACCTGTTTCCCATTAAGCTGTGCAGGCCTCATTTAATTAGCCTACCATCCTTTAACTCTTTCATTACTTGCATTATGTGTCAGTCTTTCTCTCTGGTCAGTGGTGAAACCATTTAGCATACGTTTTTCCTATCAGAGAAATTGAATTTATCACAGAATCTACATCTGCATTATTTAAATACTTGGGCTACATCTCCCTTCTCTCCTCATTTCAGTCTTTGGTGTACTAATTTTTAGGTTTGGTCAGTGGTGTATGTCCTAGCCCTTTTCCACTTACCACAGTTTCTTTGTTCCAAAAGACATGTAGAAATTTTGATCTGCCTACCTGAAATTATTTATATTGAAAGATTCCATCAAAGCCCTTTAGACATGCTTAAGGTTGATATGGCTTCAGCAGAGTCTTAGCTGCAGTTCTTTCCTGACTTCCCCTGCTGTGGTCCTTAAAACCCAGATGTCAGCTTGGGTTTCCTTGATGAACATGGAATTTCCTTCAAAACTCATGCAAGGCCTTGTGCTGCCTGTCGAGGAGGATCGAGATTGTCTCACAGTGACAATAGGTGTGATTGTTCTCCCCTGGACAGCCAGTGGCATGAGCATCCCCAGCTGCCCTGTTCCTCTTTGGGAAAGTTTGCATTTTCAGGTGTGGCAACCAGTATGTTTCTCCCTCAGTATTTTTCCATTTCTAGTTGTATTGCTATTCCTTTTGGTAACCATCACTTGCTTGGCAGAGCTGGCCTGTGAGTCTGGTGTCCAGGCTCTGTTTGGCTTTTCCATCAGCAGTCCTACTAACAAGCTCTTGGCAATCAAAATCAGGACAAACAGTCAAGGTGTGAGGATGAGCTACTTTCTCTGTTTGTCAGATGAGATGTGAGGAGAAGGAGATATAACCACCCCAGCCATGGAAGGAAAGATGTTTTCTGTATGAGAACATAGTAGCAGTCATCTCCCAGGAATGTGTCCTTCTGGTATCCTTCTTTGTGTTCACTTAGACAGTTATATTTGTATGCAAGCTAATCTTCACCATCTTCATCTCAGCATTGGATCATTTTCCCAGGTCAGCATCCAAATGTTGAGAAAGTGTTGATTCTTTGTAATATTTCTTCTTCACTGAGAGGCAAACTGTGTGCACTCTTGGTGATTGGCTTAAGCACTTAGTTTAAATATCCAAAGAAATTATGGCTGAGAATGTTCAGAATCCAGGGGAAGGTGGAGAATTGTCAAAAAGCACGTGGATTATTCACAGAAGGCACCATATGGTTCAACAGTACTCTACAAGACTTGCACTTTACTTTTACTGACTACTGAAGTTGTCCAGCACTGCAGGAAAAAATACTGGAGTTCATTGATGAGTAAAATAAATCGAAGATTTGCCACAAACCCTACTTCACTGTTAGCAATAAATGGAAATTTATACAAGTGCATAAAAATAGATGCTGTCAATTAAAAAGGCAACATTTGCACTTTCAGTTTGCACACGGCTTTCTATCTAAGATGTGGGTTAAAAAATAAGGCTACAAATCTTAAAATTAATGCCATCTTTAAATTGGGATTTAGATAGTAGAAGGTACTGAAATGGATTTTTTTAGTCAAATATTTTTGTGATTGAATAAGCTCTAAAATTTAATGGAATTAAATATTCTGCAACTATCCAGGAATGAAGATGAAAACATTTGAATTGTGTAGAATGAAGCCAAAGCCAAAATGTTGTGACAAGTATTTGCATCTTGAGAAGTGCACAAAAGAAGAAATGGAAATCATTGAATATTATTCAGACAAACAAACCCTGAAGAAACTTGTCATTGTTCATGTGTTTGTGGAAACCATGACAGAGCTTTGTATTTAGGCAGTGTTAGATGAAAAGAGTTTAAATAAGCTTGACTTGCATTCCTTGCTTATCTGAAGAGCTGAAGTCATTCCCTGAGAAGGGACATCTTCCTTATTAAATGAAACATGGAGTATTTTTCTAAAAGTATTTCATTTAATTGGCATCTTGTGTCCTATCAGTCAATAGCATTACAAGGATTTCTTGCGACATCTTCTCTTAACAGGTCCTGTGATACCAGACTAGCCAGACTTTACTTGCTTTAAAAAAAGTGAAGAATGGGAAAGCAGAGGTGCTATTTGACTTCTCTGGTCAAACTTTTTGATGTGAGATTTGCTGTTGCAAAACCAGTCAGTCATTCAGGGTCAGAATGGATTCTTGGATTAAGTGATTATCACTCTTGTCAACCTTAAAAATAGATATTGCTATACTGGCAGAAACAATTACACAGACAAATGAAATACAGCTTCCTTGTTTTTTACTTGTGTAAGGGTGTCCAGGCAAGGAGACTGTGCCTTCATACAAAATTACTCACATCTTCAGTGAAAGAGAAGGATTCTTTTTTACCCCCTAAAGTGTTTTCACAAGATTCACAAATTTATTTAGAGCTATCTGAAATCTTTGGTCCATTCCTCAGGCTTCTCCTTGCTGTAGAAATGCAGTTATTGGGGTGAACAACAGGTGTGGCTCCTTAAAGTTCTAACATGAGTGATGTTTTGCAGGAGGTGGCATATATTCTGTCTCTTAAGCTAAATTTTTCTGGTAGCTGTCTTCTGTGCTTTGAATCCAAGACACTGCCAAATCCACAGTTACACTTTTTAGATAAACTGTTGTCACAATAGTTGTAAAAAGAGTAAGAATTAGAATGAAAAATGATGATGAAGATCAGTTTTGGGAAAACATTGCAATGGTTGTGCTGTTTCATAGCACAGGTCAGTAAAGTCTCGTGCCCTGCCTCTGACTGTGACTGACAGCAGAAGCCTGGAAAACAGTAGAAAACAAAACAAACTAATCCTTCCCCAGAACAGTCGGCTACTCTTCACAACTTGCAGTTTAATGGCTCCCATCCTATGCTGTTGTTGGTAGTACTGGTACAGAGGAGGAGTCTTACTATTTTGTGTCTAGCAAGCTGACATCTGTATCTACATTCTGTATATCCTTCTGGTTTTAGCTGTATCCAGTTTGCAGGGTTTGCTAGTGGATTTGGGCCTCTAGAGTGGTTGGAGTCTTGTTTTTTGAAGTAGCATCTTTTTGCCACCATTTAAAAACATGTTACAGGAGAAACCAAATGCATCAAATTAATTGATGCCATAGTGAAAATGAATAAATACGTTTATTTCAGGTTACCCAAAAATTTCCTTTAGGTAAAAAATTTGGCAATTCTTTCAGTTTTTTAGAGGAGCATGTCCTGGTTTTGCATTTCAATAGGTATATAGAGAGGGAAGAACACGTTTATTTTGTGTGAGGAACTTGCTTTGTTCAATTGGAGAAATGGTTATGCACTATAACTCATTTTACTGCAGCTAAATACATATCCTTCAGCTGAAGAGAAATTTGGGGAGGACATTCAGCTGCTATCCACGTCAAATAGAATTGTTTTTGTCCTCTGTATGCAGGGTTGGAAGTACTTCCGTGGTTAAGTAGATCTATGTGTCTGTAGAGCCAAAAGCCAAATAAGCCAACCAAATAAGCAGAAACATGTATCTATTTGATACACAATTAGTCTTTTGCTAACTTGAAGTAAATAGCAAATGTGAGCTTCATAAGCTTTCTTGTGTGACAAATACTGTAATTTACATGGAATTCATAAAATTGCTTTTATACTTGACATAGACTATTTCTGGTTTTTAAAGTTATGGCTCTCATACTGGTGGACGGTGATACAAAAAACACCACTTGGCCCAAATGTATAAATCAAAACCAATTAAATCTTTTATTCTCATCATATTACAGAAGACTGATTCCAGGCTGCTTTAATTCTGGTATTTTTGATCTTCTCAAAATGAAGTGATGTACTGATGTTCAAACACTTACGTTTTGCCATGTTATATGACTTAATCAGCAACACTGGTTCTGTCTCATATAATTTTATTTTAAAGAATAAATGTCCAGGCCCATCTGAACTCTTAGACTCTGAATATTGATTTATCTTGAACATAGATTCTAATTTTTATCTATGACTGTGTAAACAATGCATGCTTTTATGCCTTTGTTGTAAATACTAATATGAGCTGTTCCACACAAACATTTTTGGATAGATACAGACTTGCTTGACCTGTGCTACAAACACCTGGTTTTAAATTAGTTGTGAAAAGAGAGTGTAGAATTAGAATGTTCGTAAGCCTGTGAAGGCTTCTCTCTTACATTATGGACAGAGCAAGGGTATGTCTTCCTGCACAATCTTTGGAGACATATATGTTTGCTGTTATGGTGTTCTTAGGTCTCCACAAATATTCCTGGATCATATAATGAGCTTGAGTGTATACATGTAATATGCAACCAGAATGCATTCCCCTTCTGTACATTGTCCAGGACCTAACAGTGAGAACAGATTTACTCCTAGCTCTAATACATGTGTTAAACTGGTGGAATTTTGAGAATAAAAACAGTAATTCTGTTTTTCATTGCAGGCAGTATGGGCTCTTGGCAACATTGCTGGAGACAGCACTATGTGCAGAGACTATGTTTTGGACTGTAATATCTTGCCCCCTTTATTGCAGTAAGTGTGTTTTAATATGTTTTCCAGAATTTTGCTTGAGTGCCTGATAAGACTGAAATTTGGGTTTTTCCCTGAAGAATAATTACTTAATGAAGAATAATTCTTTTGTTGTGGACTACTCAGAGTTTTTAAAGGGGAGTCCTGAACTACTTTTTTAATGAAGCTAAAATGGAAACATGTTTTAGAAGTAGCTAAGCTGGAACTATTTTATTCTACAGTGTGGGTGGATGTCTGGGCTTATTTTAGAGTCACAGAATAATTTAAGTTGAAAGGCACCTTTGGAGGTCATCTAGTCAAAGCCTTTCTTCATAGCAGGTGACATCAGATTAGATTGCTCAACTACTTAACCAGTCAAATTTGGAACATCAAAAGTAGATGCTGTAACTACCTGGGGTAACCTGTTGCAGTATTTGACCATGGTGTGGCAAAACACAGTGTTCTGATACCTGATCAGAATTTTCTGTGTTTTACCTCCTGACACTGCCTCTTGTCCTGTCACTATGCCCCCTTGAGAAGGATCTGGCTTCCTGTTTTCTGGATCCATCTGCTCAAGTGTTGTTGGCAGCAGTTGTATCTCCTCTTGCACCATCTCCATCTAAGGCTGATCAAATCCAGGTCACTGATGTCCCATTGTGTGTCATTTCTCTAGCCTGCTAATTAGCTTGATGGTCCTCTGCTTAAGGAGCATATTATTGCTGAAACAATGACACCATCTTGTGTTGTCATGTCCAAATTACAATTACTCAGTCTCTATCCTTTGCAGACTCTGCAGCAGGGGAATTCTCCTGTGCTCTCATAAAGACATTGGTACAGTGGGAGATAGCTATGAGAAAAAGAAACCAAATTGTTACACTTGTGAGAAAATCAGGTCTTACCTTCTGCATTTTCCTAGGCCAAGTGGGACTTGTAGTCTGAGACTGACATAAAAATGCAGTTTGGCTATGAGAGTTCTCCTCAAAACTACTTGCATGTCCTCCTCCTTAGAGTAATTTTGTCACAATTCCTGCACCTTTTTGACTGTTAATCTGCCACATCAGTATCTAAGCATTTGAGTGAAATTTAGTGTAATGTGTACTGTTCTTGTTGGGATACTAGGTTCCTGTATCTAGCATGTGTGTTAGTAGCCATCAAGGATGATTTTCTTTGGGATGTGTTTTTATCAAAAAAACCCCTATCATATTTTTCACAGGTGTATGTTAAAAAGAGTTTGATTTAATGGTTCACACACTTAATGGGGTTGCCTGGCTTTGATTTTCTAAGACTAAGGGTTGGAATTTTTTGTTGGTTTGTTTTAGATTGCTTTCAAAACAAAATCGTCTCACTATGACCCGAAATGCTGTATGGGCTCTGTCCAACCTCTGCAGAGGGAAAAATCCTCCTCCTGATTTTGCCAAGGTAAGAGATGCTTGAAAGAAAATGTGTTGTGAAGTGGTGATAGCCAAATTATTAGTTTAAGGTGGTGAAACTTAAACTAAACACAAGGAATGTTTCAGAGAAATTCTGAAATATTTGATGGGCTTCTTACAGATGAAACTTTTTTGAAGTTTTTTGTTTAGTCCTTTGGGCAAACATTCACAATCACTGTTTTAACTTGGCTGCATTGTAACTTTTTGTTTCTTTTTGTGTATGGGGACAACTGTCCCATAGCAGAACAAAACTCTGCACATCATGGCTGCTGTAGAGCAGCACATGGCACATCTTAGTGGACAAGTCTGAGTTTCATTGGCAGACTTTGTTCTGTAGAGGCTGAAGAGCTGCTGTGGTGTTTTTCTGGATATGTGCTTCTCCATGCTTGTAAAGCTACAGTCCTGCACAGAAGTGCTGGCTAGGTCTGAAATTTTCTGAATATTGAATCTTAAGATGCCTAATCCAGTAATGACATACAAAATTAGCTGATAATAATAGGTCTTCTGGCCCTTTTAATTGTATGTATCTCCTTCTTAATGTCTTACAGGTTTCACCTTGTCTTAGTGTGCTTTCCTGGCTGCTTTTTGTCAATGATACAGATGTATTAGCTGATGCCTGCTGGGCTTTGTCCTATTTGTCTGATGGTCCCAATGATAAAATCCAGGCTGTGATTGATGCAGGAGTATGCAGAAGACTTGTGGAACTGCTGATGTAAGAAATTGATTGCAAGCAAGCGTCACTCTTTTCCCTGACATCCAGATTATAACAATAAGGAGTTTAATTAAATAGGTCTTGAAATGTTGTAATTTCCAAAGAGCAAGATTTGAGTTTTAATTCTACACGTCTGTTCAGTGTTCTCTATTTGTCATGAGTAACAAAAGCAATGGAAGTTTTCTTGTACTAATTTTGCTGTTTCTTAAGAGATTTTTTCCTGCACCTAAGAGCTACATTTTTGTAAAATCCATAATATACATTGGAATTCCCCTTGTGCCGTTGAAGTCCATATTGTAGTTACCTAACAAGGAAATTACCTGAAGGATATCAAAGATAAAAATATAAGAAATAGTTCAATTTACTAGAATTGGTAGTACCAGGAAATAGAAATAATTTCCTCAGCCCTTACTGTAGAAGAGTACACGCACACTTTGGTCAGTAAAGTGTAGTTGTGAGAGTTGGGGTCACAGAGACTGGCCTTGTTCAGAGCCATTGCTTCAGACCCAAGGTCAGGACATGGACCATTCAATGGCCTAAGAACAAGGAGTAATAGTTTTCAGTGATGTAAATAAAAAGGCTATTAAGGCTACTAACATTAGAGCAAATGTGATGCTGGATTGCTGGATTACTGAAGAGAACATACTACCTCTAAGTAGCTTTTTATAAAAAAGTGTTTTCATTTGAGAAAAAATTTTGTTACTTCACCTTTCCTATTCCAGTCCTGATTTAACAATGATGATGGAGGGATGCATGTGATGACAGAAGATGATCAAACAGGGTTTGATGGGTTAAACACACAACTTCTATCCCTGTTCTTCTGACTCATTCTTGGCCTTCGTGCGTACTACATTAAGTGTATTTTATAGTTAAAGAGAATTAGTTTTTCCTCCCAAGGATGCTTGGAAGTACTCTAAAATACTTTTGTTCTTTTAATATTTTATTTTTATGCTGCTGAATGACATCTAAAGGTCTAAATATTTAGAAACCCTAGAAAGGCTTACCATTAGTTTAAAATCAGAGTGTATATTTAGCTAGTGAAAGTCAGATTTATCAGGGGAGTTTTCCCTTGGCTGATAGATGTTCCTTCCTTGAGAATATGAAGTTGGAGATGCTTTGGGAAGGTTAATACTTATATTTTTCTTTGTCAATTTTAGGCACAATGACTACAAAGTTGTATCTCCTGCCTTACGAGCAGTGGGAAACATCGTTACAGGAGATGATATCCAGACCCAGGTATGGATGAACTTTCTCTTGTGTTGTACTGCTGTTCATCTTTCTGTTAATTGTGGTAACCTGTTCACAAGCACTTCCTCTTGTTCCTTTTGAAGTCTGAAAGTGAAGATTGATGACAGTAATTGCTTCAAAATGTGGTGGTTTTCAGTTTTTCTGTTCAGTAGTCCCGAACTGCTCATGGTCTTAGGTAGCTGTGTCTGGGACTTGTGGGCAGCTGTGCAATGCCCCTCAGGGGTGAAATGTTTTTGTTTTAATTAAAGCAAGTCTGTCTCTTAGGCTGAATTTTGTGCTGAGTGATGTATGCTGGTAGTGCCATCAAAGGCCTGTCACACTCAGTGCTGTTGCCAATCTGTGATGCATCTATCATATATAGGATGAAAATACGTAATTTATTATGAAAAACAAGTATCTGGTCATATTTTGGGTGGTGTGTAGCTGTGTCTGGACATTTATTTCGAGAAGCATCAGGAGGAGGCAGTGACTCCCACCACTGTATTGGACTTAAACTGGAAGGCAGGAAACCTGGTGCTTCAGAGGCACTAGGTTGTCACTGGGATGCTTCTGTAGTTCTGTGACTCTGAGATCAGAGTTCAAGATGAGTTACCAGCACCAGGGCACTGTTTCAATACCTTATTCCTAGGAAGAAGATAGGGTGATTTTTTGATTGTTAAAATATATTTTGTGTAGCTGAATTGCTGAGGCATTGTTGTATTTTTCTCAGTGGCATTTGTTTCACAGATCAGTCATAAAGAATTATTGAGGTGTGATTTCATAATTCATTAAAGATAAAACCACAAGGGATCACTAATTCACATGCAATGAAGGTTATTAAATACTGCACAAATCTTAGATTTTTAATTAAAAAATAGTTTAATTTTTTTTTTGTTGTGCACGATTTTTTCTGAGAGGCATACCATGAGCATTCCTAAAATTCCGGAGAACTGTATAGGTAGGATAGTTTGATAGTCCTGCCTGCAGATTGTGCTGTATGCTAAAAAGTGGTACAAGATGCATGTAAAAATCAGTAATCAGAAGGAAGAGTCCAGCTTTGAGAGCTGATACATTTCTGAATATGAACGGAACATACAAGTTCTTCAAGAACTTCTCTGTGAAACCTTGGAGCACAAACTTGCTTTTACTTTTTCTCTCATTTTCAGCTATTAACAATTGTCGATGCTTGAACATGGCTAAAACCACAGATAGTAAGCATGAAGAAAAAAGAATTGTCCCAGCAGACACCTGATAAAATCCTGAATCATAGCTTTTGCTTTTTTAAATCTTAGTGGGGAGTACAAAGATTTTAAGAATATGGAGCAGGGGGGTGCAAGCAAGAGAATTAAGTCCTCAGATTCCATGATCAGAAGTCATGATCATGATTCAGCTTGACTGAAGTATTTCTTGTAAAATTCTGTACTACACTGTTCTTTCCAAGGTGTCTGCTTTTGCCACACAAGGCAAAACTACTGTACTTTTTGCTATTCTCTTCCAACTTTTGGCTTCATTGTTAGAAGTTAGAATTGAATTTTTTAAAAAAAAGGTTGTTTTAATTTTTTGAATCTTGTTATGCCCTTTAGAGGGTCAAAAAGTCCTTCACTATCACACATGACATAATCAAGGGTGCTGTCTTGTAACATCCAAGTTCGGGGGCATTTTCTGTTGTACTTCGGCCATTTAGGAAATGGAAATTTTGCTTCAAATTTTCTGCACTGTAAAATTGCAGAGTTCTTACAGTTTTTGTTGTTTTTTAAATAAGAATGGTCCATTCATAATGTTGCTGGATACAGCACTGGTCACACTCTGCAGCACAGTGCCAGCAGATGTGGAAAACAGAAGTAGTTGGTGCTTAAAATTTTACAAAAATACAGAGAAATACCGTAATTTTATTTTTATTTGGTCATAATGTGGTTAATATCTTCTTGTTTTCAGATCACACTGAAATCATTATGAAGGTGTGATCTCTTAACTGAAAGATTTGGTAGTTTTGCTCTTTAGTTTTCCTGCAAACATTTATTTCTTAGTTCTTGCTCTTTATTTTTCTTTTTTGGTGTGTATTTAGTGCTTTTTTTTTTTTTTAATCTCTGTGGTAATCTAATGGGGTGTGTTTTTTAATATTTTCAAGAAATTGTACTACTTGTTCCTGTGATTCTTTATCCTAAATTTCTTCTAAGATGTGTTTTGTTTTTCGTCTTGTATTCAGGTAATTCTGAATTGTTCAGCCCTGCAGAGTTTGCTGCACTTGCTAAGCAGCCCAAAAGAATCCATCAAAAAGGAAGCATGCTGGACAATATCTAATATAACAGCTGGAAACAAAGCCCAGATCCAGGTAACCTTTTCAGCTATGATTAGTAATCTTTGTCTTGCAGACTAGAAGGAGCACAGGTGATTTTTTGTTCATGAAGTGCATATTTGTTTGTATGCACTGTCACAGATATATAATTACATACAAGAATTATATTACTGTGTGTAATTACAGTATTCCAGTGGCCCAGTCATCTCCAAATTAAAATAATTTAATTTTCTTATCCTCTACACATTATAAGGGGGGGACGACAGTCATGGTAGAAAATGCCAAAACATGCCTAAGCTCAAGAAAATTTTGTCTCAATTTGCTTTGTGCTTTTGACAGTCAGTAAGATACAGAAATTCTCAAGTATAAAATAAATAGGCTACAAACTTTGAGGATCAAATAATTTCACACATTTCTTGGTTTCACAATCAGACACAGACATACATTTGAAAGTACTTTATTTCTGTTCATATTTTCTTATAATTCCTTTTATAATTTCCATAAATGGGCCTTATAATGCACCATCCTAGGGATGCGTGCTTAGCCAGATCTAAATCTGCTGTTTATAAAACTGAAGGGTAATGAAGGCTATCTAACATGTTGTCCTGGGATTTACCCTTTCTGATTACACTAAATGTTGTAATACCTTCATATAAAGTGGTAGCACACAGAAGCAGATGAATCCCATTCCATTATGTCAGTCATTACAATTAGGCTCCAAAAGATCAAATTGTTGTTCTGAGTCTGGACTGAGTGTCAGCCATCAGGAAGAATTCCCAGGACTTGTCTGCAGGTGGTATAAATGAGAGATTGAGTATCTTTTCCCCAGAGAAAAGTCTTTGGCTAGATGAAGAAGAAACAGCTCAGTATTTTGTTTTCCCTGAATACGGAGTTTTGTTCAAGAACAGCTATACTAGGGAATTTTTTGCCTGTCTTTCAGGGATGTGGTTTGACCTGGTGGGATGTCAGGTGTCCCCCAAAGCTGCTCTATGACTCTTCTTCTCAACTGGTCGGGGAGAGAAAATACAAGGGAAGTTTCATGAGTTGAGGTTAAGAACAGGGAGAGGTCACTCACTGATTTCTGTCACAGGCAAAACCATACTCAACTTGAGAAATTAATAGAATTTATTACCAATCACAATCAGAGTGAGATAATGAGAAGTAAAATTAATCTTAAAAGCACCTTTCCCCCACCCCTCCCTCCTTTTGGACTTAACTTTATCCCTGATTCTTTTCCTCCTCTCCTTGGCAGTGCAGAATAAAATCAGTTCATCACAGGTTGTTTCTGCCACTGCTTCCTTCTCAGGGAGGGAAGTCCTTCACCTGTTCCAGCATGGGATCCCACCCAGGAGAGACAGTCCTGCAGAAACAGACTGCTCCAGCATGGGTCCCCTCTGGGGTCACCAGTGCCACCAGCAAACCTGCTCCAGTGTGGTTTCTCTCTCCACAGGGCCACAAATCCTACCAGGACCCTGCTCCAGTATGAGCTTCCCATGGGGTCACAGACTCCATCAGGTATCCACCTGCCCTGGGATCCTCCATGGGCTGCAGGTGGATCTCTGCTCCCCATGGACCTCCTTGGGCTGCAGGAGGGTGTGCTGCCCCACCAGGGTCTGCAGCACAGCCTGCAGGGGAATCTGTGCTCTGGCACCTGGAGCACCTCCTGCCCTTCCTTCTGCACTGACCTTGGTGTCTGCAGGGCTGTTCCTACTACACATCCTCACTCCACTCCTCTCTACTCTGGCTGCATTTACTTTTGCCCAATAATTTTTTTCCCTTCTTATATGAGTTATCACAGAGCTGCTATCATCGTTGCTGGTGGGCTCAGCCTTGGCTAGTTGCAGGTCCACCTTGGAGCCAGCTGGCATTGGCTCTGTCAGACACCAGGGAGGCTTCTGGCTTCTCTCCGAAGCCAGTCCTGTAGCTCCCTCCATTGCTGCCAAAGCCTTGCCATGCAAACCCAATACAAAGAACATTGCCTCATTCCTTCTCTTTTGCAGAAGTGTTGGAAAAAGATATTGTAGTGAATGATAGAATCATGAAGTGTTGGTTTGGAAGGGACCTCATTTAGAAGGTCATTTAGTTCCAGCCCCCTTGCCACGGGCAGGGATGCCATTTACTACATCAGGTTGCCCATGGCCCATCCAACCTGGCCCTGAAACCAGGCTTTATCTGATAAATGCAAGTGTTTCTATCAAGGCAGTTGAATAGCAGGCTCATGTAAATCAAATTTAGTTCTGAGATTACGTTTTTCAATTCTTTTCTCCCTCACTGGATACATAAAGCATTTTCAGATATTGCAGAGGATGCATGAGAGTCTGGCTGGAGACATTTATTCTTTGAGGAATGGCAATAAATGTCAGAAATATTAGACTCTCGAAATATTTGTCTTACACATTAGTAAACTGGAAGAAACAATGTTTACGCAGAAAGTGAACGTTTTAAACCTCCTAATATATTGGCAAAAGTAGTCAAGGCATACTTGTTGCCTCTGTTTTCCTTGGAAGGCAGCCTGATTGCTGCTCTTAAAATGATGACTCTGGATTACTCATTCTGTATGATCAGAATTAGCATGAAGTGGTTAACCCTTTTCACCTATGGAATGGAATTACTTCTCTTTTTGCAGAAAACTTGCACAAGACTATGAAAAGGCTGCATATTTTTCCTGAGGAATAAGTGTATTATACCCTTTTCAGGTGACACTCGAAATCTTTTTGGTTTACATTCTCCCCTAGAGAGAACATTCAGCTGCTGAAGGGGCAAGCATAAAGCTTTAATACCTGCAGTGAGAGCTTCATCTCAGAAAGCGTAGGAGATAATACCTTTGTGAAAGATACTTCAGTCTTTGCTAGATACCTGAAATTCCTGAAAATGAGAGCGAGTGCTCATCTAACATTCAGAGATCCTTAGGTTAGGAAATGAGTAGGCAAAACTCAAAAACTTACAAAGATGGAAAGCTCTGTAGGTCCTTCTTGTTTGCTGTAAAGATGTGACTAAGATGGGAGTGAGATCGTGAGGAAAGGAACCCCCTACAGTGGTATTTGCTCTGGCTTTCTCGGTCAGGATTTTGTTTTTACTGCTGCAGGTCATGGTTTTTTGTCAGATACAGAGAGCGATATGGTTACTCAATCTAACCTTGGTAGAGCTCCAAGAATTTTGATTCTGTTTTTACTGTGGTTTGTGTGTTAATCTGTGGATTAGCTGAATTTCTAACAAAAAGTGCTGTGTAAAATCAGCAACTGTACCACTGTTTTTTTTTCCCACATCAGCAATTGTAAATGCTGTGCGAGTAGCAGTGCCAAGAAGGTAGTTACTGCTGCTTGTACCAATGTAAAAATGTTTTTGCCTTTCTGTTTCTTGCAGTAAAGAATCTTTTTTTTGCTCTTTGTCCCTTCAACAACCACCTTTGAAACACAGTATTTTCTCTCTAGAAGGGCATTTCTGATTTTTCTGGGAAGTCTAAGAGTATTTTCTGAGGAGCAGTGCAACCAAATACATTGTCTTAAGTTTGTGGTTTTTCTCAAGTCTGTTGGAGGGTTGCTTCAGGATATGAAATTGTATAGGGATGTTCCAGACTTAAGAAGTGCTTTAGAAAGCCAGATATCTATACAAGTCATTCCATAAAGACATATCAGAAGTGACAATGGAAAATAGTTTGTTGTTAGAGTATTTTCTTCAAAACTTCGGGATCTCTCTTTTCATATTATTGATCTACTGAAGATACAGTTATGAAGAGTCCTAGAGGTAACTTGAATTCTAGTGCACCAGAAGCTATTTCAGTAGTGTATTCATTTCTATAACTTCTTAGTAAGTATTCACTGTACCACATTGTCCTGTTTGCAAATGAAGGAGTGGGTGCCTGTCCTTGTTTGCACAAGCACTTACACCTGGTATTCACTCCTCAGGAACAAGTGAGGCTTTAGCTGAAGAGTCTTATCTGTATCCCTGGTAATCCTTGGTCTTCTAAACTGTTATCACATCTTTATTTGAAAACAAGTAAGGATAAAATAACCTTTCCTTTGTTAAAACAGAATTTGCCTAATCTACTTGAACAAAATTGTTAGTCTATGCATATGTGTGTTTAGCAGTTTTTTAATGTTTTGGGGAATTTTGTCACAGATCAGCTGCCTTTCTGTTGAGAACAGATTAGAATTGCATGGTGACTTGAAAAGGTGAGGTTAGAAGGGAGAGGGAAATTAATGATATGAGCCATTCGTGTTGCATCTTCATTTCTAGCGGTGACTCTTTAAAAGTGCAGAAAAAGCCCTTTAACTGCATAGAAAAGTACTTGTGATTATGTGCATAGAAGCTCTCTTTCTTAGTAGTCTTTTATCAAGAAGAAAACAGTGACAAATCACAGAATACATGTGGATTTAAATGAATCCGGCTTAAAAGCAGCTGCCTTAGGATATGTTACAGACAAGGTTGGAAGTGTGTTGATGCATTATGCAAGTCCAGGGAAAAAGAATGTAAGAAGCATCTTCTCTAAAGTGAAAGCTGTATTTCATTTAAGAGTCCCTCAGGTCTCATTCACAGTAATTGATCTACCTTCCAACTCCAGGCACACACTTGTAGTGAAAAAATGACTGCCCTAAGTGCATACCCTATACTGACAGTTACAAACACTAAATTACAAACCAGTTTCTCTGACTGTGAGTAGGATATACCTGTCCTGGTAATGTTGACATGCTGTAAATTGTGTCCATCATGAGGCCTTGATTTTTGGAACTGCAGGAAATGGCTCATTAGAGAAAGTTGTGGAGTAAAGCACAGTGGAGAATACTTAAAACATGCTTGATTGGAGAGGTCAAAGTAAGTGTTTCTTGGAAGTAAAATTGGCAATTGCAGGTGTGATTGCAATGATTACCTTGTGTTGAAAGGAAAGTCTCATCACAAATGTGTAACAAGTTCCAGAAAGACCCTTGATTCTTTAGTGTCTAGCCTCAAGCTAGAGAATGTTGTGTGAGATACAAGGTGTGATGAAACCTCCTTTCAGCTCCAGAGCTGATAAGTGTGCCTTTCTTAGAAGATGCATTTGAGGTATTACTTCAGACAACTCCTATTTAATGGCAAAATCATTGTAAACATTTGAGCTGAAAAGCACTTAAAAAAAAGGATTTCTGAAGTTGAAAAATGCTGTGTGGTAAAATGTTTCTTGAAGATGGTCATATGCTAAAATGAAGACTAAAAGTGTGGTCTGTTCTTAATTGCTGTGATGATAAAGGGTAATTCCCATCTGGGATAAATACTTGATTTGATTAAGTTAATGGGTGAACCGGTTTCATCTGTGAGTTGAGGTAGTTTTTTTTCTTTCTCTACATTAATTTCACATTGTGATGAATTAAAACATTACTTCTTGAGAACTGGTTTTCCTTAAAGAAGGAATTCTAAGATACTAGATGCAGCTCTAAATTAAATTATTTATTTTCCTTTCTTCCCAGTCCCTTTAAATTGCTCAATAGTTGCTACTAGAGGTCATAAACTGGAGCAGACCTGTTCCACTCTCTGTGATGTTTACTGGATTTTGAACATGCATAATCTTTAGCCAGAAATCAGACAAGAATGATTTCAGCACATGGTAATTTTTTTCATGTCTGCCTGGCACAGTAACCCACATTTTTGCAAGTTACCAGCTGTTGTAACTAGTGGATTGTTGCTTCAGAACAATTCAGAACAGTTGGGATGTTGCTTCCGAACAGTTGGGATGTTAAAATTCTATGGAACTTTGGGTAGTGCCCAAGCCATAATGCAGCAATCCCTTCTGTACACCAAGAAGACATTAAAATGTTTTGATGACTCTAATAGGTATTTTACCTAACCAGCATTAACAGACAGAACTATATTTAGTGTTGTCTAAGATTGCATTGGGTTACACTCCTCCATCCACCCACTGTAAAGTATAGAAATATAAAGTCAGAGGGAAGGACTTTGATATTCATCTCCACTTTCATACTGCCTACGATGCTGTTTGGTAGCACACTCCAAAGGCTTTGGCTGCCATTTCTAAAAGATAAGGCAGCAGCCTATCACTATTAGATTTGCACTCCAACACAATGAAGTAAACTCTTTCTAGTGTTAAGGCAATGTAAATGAACATGCATGAAATGTGTGAAAGTGCGTGCTGAACTTTCTTTGGTGGCTCTTACTAAAGCACAGGAGGTTTGGGTTTTTTCCCCCACCAAAGGTGGAAGTGAAAGCCTTTCAGAGTGTGTTATCAACAGTGCCTAGGCAACAGGAAAGTGTGGTGGAATACATCAGTCTTTCCCCTCTTTATTTCTGTGCTTTCAGGGTTTGGGGTGGATGTATATATCCTGATGCAGTCGTGATTGTCACTAAGTATAGTTTTTGTCTGTTAATTTCCTAGTTTGTATACAGCTTTGCTGTACTTCAGTGGATAGCTTCCCCAGTCAGGGAGAAGGGGAACTACATCTTCCTGGGAGTCAGAAGGAGAACTGCACAACTGAAGCTTAATCCTGACTGTCGACCCTTCTGAAGGGTATGAAAGGCTATCACATACCTCAGAAAATGTTCTGTGTCTTAACTTCGCAACCCGTTGAAAAGCTATGGAGGGCAGTACATGAGACACAATCTTCCATGTCTGACAGTGAAGACATCATAGGAGTTCTCTGCTCTTGACAGGTTAAGAAACTTCTCACTTCTTTTCTAACGTATCTTAAATTTTCACAAGAGCATCTGGAAGTTTGAGTATGGGTAGGCATGGTAGCAACAGGATCTGTGCCATATTTTTCCTCTAGAGTTTCTTAACCTTGCAGAAGAGTGACATGGGCAAATGTAGCAAATGATATATTGTGTGTCAGTTGTAAGAACTCTGAATAAAATGCATTTTTACAAAACGTGGTGAAAGTTACAAGCTCAGAGTTGTCAGAGGCTTTTCTCCAAAAGGACCACTGGGGACCACTCCAAAAGTAGTGCTGGGGACATGGAAAAGGAATTACATGATTCATACAGAGCTGTTGTTTATACAGGCATCAAGTTACCTTAAATATAAAGTGTGTTTAGTTTTTGTCATAGTTTGCATAAGTAACCTAAGAATCTTAACATGCTGTTTGTGGTAGTAGAACTTTAAAAAGTATATCCATTAGAAGCAAAAATGGCATATTAGTTTGAAGACTAGTGAAAGTCAAAGATTAATCTCTTTTAGGTTTCACTTCATGTTTAAGTACAAAATCTGTTTTCAAGCTTCTGCATACCTTATACCACATTGAGAGCAGCAGAGGTAGAATACCTTTAATTTCTTTATTCTGGCTGAAAACCACAGCAGTCAGTGGTGTGTTACTGCCTTTGGGAGGTTGGTTGGTCTGTTTGGTTTGGGGTCTTTTTTCTTTGTTTTGGTTTTTTTCGAATTGACTGATCCCAAAAGCAGGAGAGAGCTCAGCAAGGTGCTGCTCATTATACTGCAGGTTCTTCCTCATGGCAATAACAGCCTTGTGTAAACTGGCGAGAAGTTTGCTTTATACACAGTTTGAAGGATATAGGCTTAGTTGTCTCTGTCAACAACATAAAGGTTCATTAGAACTGAGATCTGAAGGGCTTCCTCTCTGGCTCTAGGGAGGCAGTGCTCTTTGTACCCATGCCATAGTGTGAAGTAGTTTTGGCTTACAAATATTTGCTAGGTTATTTATGAAGCAGTTGTAAATTCAATAAATCAACAAGGTAACTGGGAAAAAAGTCGCTGAGAAGCTTCTGTGAACTAAAATTTCCAGCCAGGAGGGGGAGATCATAGCAGTAGGGCTGAATTTGCAGCTGCCAGTTATATGGTGACAGTAATTTTGATTTGTTAAAGGTAATGAGAGCTTGCAGGAGCAGGGAAAAAGTCAGGAAACAGTCTAAGACTTGTTTGCTTTCACTTTTATGTGATGAATGATATGTAGACGTGTGATGCCAGCATGTGCACACTAAATGTGTGTGTGTGTGTTTGCATATCACAAGTGATTTAGGTGTGGGAACCCAAAGGGGGAAAAGCAGATTCTCACAGGGCATTGATGAGCTCAAAATATGAATTTAATATACTGTGGCTGAAGACCTCTCTAACAATATCTACAACATATTTAGATGAAACATCCATGCAGATGTAATGATACTTAGAAAATTCATTGTTGTAATCTGGCTTCTCTCTTTAAAAATCCAATACTTTGAAGTGAAGAAGCTTGATTAAAATAAGACAGGTAGAGTGCTTCCAAGAGATAGGCATGCCTCCTAGAGGACTACACCACAGGGATACCAACTATTAAGAAAACCACCCCAAACCAAAACAACATACACATCCCAAATCAAACATTAAAAAGTCAACACTTTAGAAGTGAGGCCCAGGTTTGCTGAAGTACTGAAGTACATTTCAAATTAAATTTGAAAGTTCATATTTCAATTAAAATTCAGTTTCAGTTAAAATTCAGTTTTGGTTTTCCGAAAGACTTGTAATTACAACTCAAGATGGGGTTCAGTTCCAACAAATACCAATGGATGCAGTTGGGCAAGAACTTCAGTGTTCGTTTAATGTATTAAAGGATGGGCTTTGGATTTCCTATTGTGCAAAAAAGAGATTTCTAATGTATTTTGTAGATAGCACCTCTGTGCCTAGTAGTAGCAGCGTAAAACCTTTTTATTTCTTTCATGTTTTTCAAGTTCTTGTTGAACTGAAATTCCTTAACTCTGTTCCTTTTGTTTGAAAGCTATGCTTATTTTGAACGTTTTCTATGCACTTTCTTTAGTCTTCAACACACTTCCATGTCAGGCACACGCAGTATAGGAATGCTTAAAAAATAAAGTAATTTGAATTAAGCCAATCTAAATCCTTAGAAGTTTTAAGTGCCTCATCCTGCCATAGTTCTTTAGGGTTTTGCTCTGCCTGACGCTTGCTTTTCTTAAAAAAAAAAAAAAACCAACCCAAAAAAAAAACAAAAACCAAAACCTAAATCAAAATCTGTTTTAACATTTACTATTTTATCACTTAAAATAAATTTACCTGAAAGGGAAACATGACCTGTTTCCATGGTAACTGTTGTTCCCACATAAAATATCATAGAGAAGGGAATCCTTAGGCATTCTAGGGTGCTTTCAAGAGTAACTGCTGTGGGTGGGCTACAAGTCATAGGGTGTAAATAATAGATGCTACTTACTCTCTATTGATACTTTATTGTTTCTACCCTTTCTGACCTTAACTAAACTTAACTTTTGAAATCTAGTGAAGCTATTAAGGTTAAAGCAGACCATTTTCTCACCTAGTTAATCTGGTTTTTTTTTTCTTAAACCTGATCTCTGAGAGTTTCAACTGTTGAAAGTGTGCTATTGGAAAAGCTTGGCTGTGTTACAGAGGGACAGTTGAGAACCTTTCTCTAGGACTCATACTAGTGAGATGGAAACATTTATGTTGCCTGTCAGGCAGTGGGAAACATAAAAATATACTGACTGGTAGCCATCTCTCTTGAGTCCATCTCTTTCAAACAAATGCCTTATAAGAGGCTGTGATTCATTGTGGTGCTTTAACCTGTTTTGCTTGGTAAAGATAGCCAACTTCATTGTAGAGCAGAAACAAAGCAAGGTCCCCACAGCCTTTTGTACAATAGAAATAGAAATAAGAGCACTCAGCCAAGAGATGGGAGATCTGGATTCATTTCTTTCTTAGAAGGTTCAAATGCCTATTTCTCCACTCTTAAGAAGAGTAATTTTCGCCGCTGAACTGAAGCATCCAAGCATTGAAGAAAAGAGTTCAAAATTGATTGAGCCAAAGAAAACCAGTAACAATCTTTTGTGTTTCTCCCACTTAATTCCCCTCCTGTTGCTAGTTCCCTTTATTCTGCAATTGGCTTACTACTTTACAAGTTTCAAGTTGAAACATTTTAAGGTAACTTTTTTTTTGGCAGTAAGAAGACTCAAGTGGTAGTCACTGCCTGTCAGATGAGGTCTACTGATCTAGTTGTACACTATCATGTAACATACTCTGATTTTAGCACTTATTATAGAAGTTGGTTTTAAGAAAACATTTTTTAAGGAAATGAATCTCCTTTAAAAGGATTGTTTTGGGGCGAGGATTTAAGAAGTGATAATGAGATTTTTTTGACTTGTTTTTTGTCACAGTAGTAAAATCCTAATGCCCTCAAATATCCCTACCCTAGATCCATATCAAGATCTTTCAGTAGGCAATGCTTGACATCCTGTAACATTTTGTTCTTCTGAGGGTTTCTGCCTCAACAACACCCTTTTGTAGAATTCTCTGGACTCACATAAAGCCAAGTGTAGACTGACAGGTCCCCTTTCTCCTCTCCATCTGATGAAGACTGAAGTTCCCTGGTAAAAACACTTATGCTCTCACTCTCTAGGTGCAGAGTCACAGATACCTCAGGTACCAGTGTGGGGTCTCTGCTCAGCTGCTGTCCATGGCTGCATCAAGAGCTCTCTGAACTGCCTGTGCTTGGGTTCTACTCACTGGCTGGTTCAGCTTGATTCTCACTGGCAACAGATGCACAGTTGGGCATCTGTTTGTCTTCGGCATCTCCATGCTTGCAGACCCACTGAATATCAGCACCAGCCCCCTGACCATGTCTGGATCCTGGGCCTCCCAGTGGCTGCCCAGTCAGTTTGCCAGCAATCTAAGTACTCTGTGATCTTCCGTACCCACCACCGCTTTTGGGGATAACATAAATTCCCGCGCCACTCACAGCAGGTGCCCAAGCAAATGGGTCCTGTGACCTGCAGTCCCTTTGCATCTGAGGTGTGGGATCTTCCTTAAACTTTGCTCTAGTCCCCCTAGTAGCTGGCATCCAGGCACATGGGCCCTGTGGGCTGTGAATCTGCCCCAGTGGTTGATGCAGAGACCTTCACCTACTCCAGTTGCAGGTGACCCTTTCACCCAAGGCCTGACACCAGTTGCTGACCCCAGATTCACATTTTATAAGACCTGATTTCATGGGCCTTCGGGCTGCTGAGACACCCCCACCCACTTTAGCTGCTGGCCCCACAGACACAAGGGGTTCTCCTGAGGTCTGGTGCAATTCCTGGCCCAAAGTGAGTCGTGCTCAGTCGTGCTCAGGCTTAGCATCTAAGCATTGCAGTGCTAAAGTGGGATAGAAAGAGTGGTTACATAGTAAAATAGTTAGGACAATATTTGTTACTAAGTTTTGCACGATTGCACTTGTCCCTGTCATCAGTTACAATGTCCAGGCTGGCTCTCTGTCTGTAGTTTTTTACTGACCTGTTAATTAGTGACTGAACCTTTTCTTCTTTGTGATTGTTTTCTTATCCCTTGTCTGTCAGGTTTGTGTCACTGTGTTTTATTTATTACTTTCCTGTTATTTGTATCTGCCTTTGAGCTGGAAAGGTCCTTGATCTGATAACATGAATGAAGCAGGTGCTCTCATGTTCCCCATACCTTACAGTGATAATTTCACAAATTACTTGGGGTTTTTTGCAGTAAAATATGTGAGGGGGTAAAATGCATCTCTTTTTAAGATACTTCTTTTTATCTTTTTAAAATTTTTTTTAAATAGGTCATAAACAGGAGCCAACTATCACTTTCAGCAGTTATGTTTTAAAATTCAGTTAAGGATAGTTTTTCAAATATTCTTGGCAATGTATTAATGTAATACAATGTGGTGTGATGGAAGTAATAGTTTTCCTTCAGGACCCCAGATTGAGGTATCAGAAGTGTGGATTCTTTGGCATAGGAGACAGTGTTTGTGGGCCTGTTGGTAGAACTGATAGGCTGTATGGATTTGCGAAGCAGAGGTAGTGTGGATGCCTAGACAAACAGGAAGGATAAAAGAAATATCAAACGATTGTTTTATTTTTACCAGGTTAGCCATTCACACTATGAATTGACTGTAGCTTTTTGCTGTATGTAATCTGTTTTCTTCTACAGAGCTCTGTGAAAATGATCTTTTTGGCTTTCTTTGGATTTCCCTTTGTTAGTTCTATGATGATTTCTACTTGTAAAGCTGTAGATTAAAAAAGTAATCCTGAGATCTTTCTTATTTGAATGATCCTTATCAAAGTGTTTCAAATCCTTGTCATAGGTGTGTAACAAAACTGGTTTAATTTTTGTTTTATTGCAAAAGCCTGTTTTTGGAAGGAGTTACCAGAAACCTAAAGTTGCTGCCCAAATGCTCATTTGGCTTCTATCACTTTGTTTAGCTAAGCAGAGAACCCTACTGCCAAACCATCAGTGCTTTGTCTTTCCACCAGTTGGCTGCTTGTTTTGAGCAGTTCTTACATGAACAACTTTGCTCCGTTGTCCTACCCACTACAAATGTATTATGGCTCACAGGCCTATGAAGTTCTGGGGATCTTAATGACTTAAAGGTTTACTGACTTAATAGCTGAGAGGTTTACTACCTGGAAAAATAAGGGAAGTACAGCATTCTTTTGCTGTCAGGGTATGATTAAGGAACTCATTAGATATGGCAGTCACTTGAGTCTGAATGTGTTTTGAATTCATTTAGAATAAGAACAGACCACAGCAATAACAGGTTTTGAATGTAAAACTGAAAACTGGTTTATCAGGTTTGATGTTTGATAAAGTGACATTTCATTGTTTAATGTGTTATGCTGGGCATAGACATTAACTAACTCAGGACAAAGAAGTTATTTCTAATTTTTATTATGACCCTGCCATGTCATTTGTTTTTGCAGACAGTCATAGACGCCCACATCTTCCCAGCTCTTATAAATATTTTGCAAACGGCTGAGTTTCGGACAAGGAAGGAAGCTGCTTGGGCAATCACAAACGCGACATCGGGAGGCTCTGCCGAACAGATCAAGTATGAAATAGTTTAAATCTTTCAGTGCAGTAGGCTGAGTTAGTGTTTGTGCAAGAAAACAGTCAGCCTAGAAACTGAAAAAGCTTTCAGTATGCTCTCAGTGCTCTATCCAGAGAGACCATGTCCTTGTTGTGAATGAGCCTTTCATTCCTTCAGAGAGAAATCATAGAAGTATTTCAGCTGTAATACTTATTTACATAATTGAACCATTTGTCTTATGTGAAAAAATTAAATGCAGCTTTTAAACTAACTTCTGAGGGGTGTAGAGCTTAACAGAGTGCAGTAACAGTCTGAAGAAGAATAGCTCAGCCTCTCAATGGCATCACATGCCTTGTTTCTCCTGTTTAGCTTATGCCAGTACATTATGCTTATGTGCAGTTTTGTATAAAATAAAAAAAGACTTTACAAGCATGTTAAAGTAATATAATTGCTCTTTTTAGAAAATATTTATAAGTTACCATTATAGAAATATAGTTTATGGTACAAAAAAGAAATTATTATTTCATGGCTCTACGGAGAGAGTGAGACAGAGAAAGGATTTTAAAGTTATTTTCATTGTTTCAGCAGAATTGACTAGAGAGAGGTCTGTAATTTCTCTGATTTTTCCAGTCAAGTTGATACTTTATCTGGTTGTTTTGATTTTTTTGACCTTCATACTAAGTGCTTAAATGGCTACCCCAATTATAATTTTGCAGACAATTTACTGGGTTCCGTGTGATGTTTTTCAGGTATTTAGTAGAACTGGGATGCATCAAACCACTCTGCGACCTCCTTACAGTAATGGACTCCAAGATTGTGCAAGTAGCACTGAATGGGCTTGAGAACATCCTGAGGCTTGGAGAGCAGGAATCCAAACGCAGCGGCGGTGGCATTAATCCTTACTGCGCTCTTATTGAAGAGGCGTATGGTATGAGCAAAACTCCTGGGGAAGTCAGGGGATACAGAAATGGTCACAAACCCACTGGAGTCTCAGCAGGCCCACTTCTGTTAGTTCTTATCATTGTTACTGAAAATAACCTGCTCTTCGATAAGTCTCCAGAGTACTCCATCTTCTACATTATCTTTGTGTATAGATTGGAGACAGAATGTGCAGATCTTCTTTTCTTGATCCATACAGACTAAAAGGGGTTAACAAGAAAACCACTACAATTCCCAGCAGTAGAGATTTACTAGAATGCCTAACACTTGGATTTCATTATAGCATCATTCCTTGCTGTATTATTTTTCATTGTATCTGACTTTAAGTCTTGAGTTTGCCCACGTGCTTAATGCCTGCCCAAAAACTGGTTGCCTGAGTTTAACTGCACTGTATACATATATATTATACAGGTTAGGAAATGGAGTCTCTATCCTTGGAAGCTTGGAATACTTGTCCAGACACAACAGATCTTATCTGGTGTTGGTTAGTACTGCTGGGATGGGCTGCAGGTTGGACTAGATGATTACCAGAAGTCTATTTCAGCTTACACGTAGGTGATTCAGTAGTCACAGTCTTCATAAAGAAAGCACTATGAATATACTTTTAGGAAACACAGTCCTAAAAATCTCTTCAGGAAAAGTCTGAGTTTGAGGCCTTGTTCTTCACCCATTCAAGCCTGTTGATTTAATTTTTGAGTGAAAGGGTAAAGACAGACAGAAAATACGAAACATATAACACAGTTACAGAGATCTCTGTAGTTCAGGCTGGCTTTCCTTGGTTCTAGAGAGTACAGCTTGGATACAGGTCTCCATAGAGGGGCCTGTTCTTTCTGAAGGTGGGAGAGCATCATGGAACAGACTGAAAAATTATTGTGGTCATAGCCTTTGAGCTGTAATTTTTACATACTGCTTTTCTCTGCAGGCCTGGACAAGATTGAATTCCTACAGAGCCATGAGAATCAAGAGATTTATCAGAAAGCCTTTGATCTGATTGAGCACTACTTTGGAACAGAGGATGAAGATAGCAGCATTGCCCCACAAGTGGATATCAACCAGCAACAGTACATCTTCCAGCAGTGTGAGGCTCCCATGGAAGGCTTCCAGCTTTGAGGTGCCCCTGTGCTGTGTGCTCCTCTACCTAGCCAATCCTGTTGTCGAGCCACAAGCCACCCGTGGAGTGATTCTCTCAATGTTTTCCATAACCCTGTTTGCGCTCATTCGCTTGCCTTGTGCACATGCTCTTACATACGTCTGGAAAACTTTTGGCTCTCCGTGGCAGGATGCCCCCTCCTTAGCAAGGGGTCACCAGAATCACCCTTCTCCTCTAGATTCTGAATATCTCCACTGTCATCTTCGTGGAGTTGAGGCACCTTTCTATACTTTGAGATATTCCCTGTTCCTATTACAGGAAAGTAATCCCTCCTCCACTTGGCCCCCCACTCCTGGCATCCAAGAGAAGGCTGCCTTTCCCTTGTATTTGCTGCAGAGTGTGCCTGCAGTCCAGGGAGACATTCAGCCTTTCTGAGAACATAGCTGAATTCATCCCTAATGTTCTCCCCTGGATGCCTCTTTGGACGGCTGCGAGAGATGCGTTAAACCTTCACACGCGCTCTATCTACCTTGCTGTATGTGCCAGCTGGGGTTATTGGCATGAGGAACATGTTACAAACAATGGAGTAAGTTCTCTATCCCCTGCAACAACAGGCTGCAATGGACATGTTTTGTGGTTCTTAGGAATACTGAACACATCTGGCCCCATCCCGTCTCAACACAGAGCTCCCAAGTTGGATTGCAGACCACTGTGGAGATTTGTATACCTTCCCAGTTTTCCCTCGCCATCCACAAAAAAAGAACCTGTGAATAGGTCACTCTTAACACCTCCCTAGAAATGACTTTCCAAAACAGCTTCTAGAATGGAGAAACTGCCCCCACTTCTGCCTGCCAGCACAGTATGATCCAGCCGGGCCTTCCTTAAAAATCAAGCCCTTTCTGGCTCCATGCTCCAGAGTCTGGTCCCTGGTATTCTAGTTATGGCTGAAAAGTTCCTGTCTGCCTCTTTACATTTTTACACAGCTTGACTTGAACAGATTTGTCTTCTGAAAAGTTAACTTCTGAATACAGAAATCTTAATTTGTAAAACTTGGCACAAGGAGTGTTAGATCTCCTTTTCATTTTCATGAGACAAGAGCTTCCTCTCCAGCTCACCTGATGGAATATAGTCCTCCTGGTCAAGGCCCTTATTTAACTAAAATGACACTATATTTGCAGCATAGAACTATTACATCTGGATCCACCCGGCCCTCTCATTTCACTTTTCCCTTTGGCTGTTTGAGACTTCAGGTGAATTAGCATGGAACGCATGGTTCCTCCAGGTGACATCTGTAAGGCATCGTTGACTGCATGGCAGCTGCCGCGCGCAGCTGGAGACTGCCCTTCTGCTAGCAGCATGTTCTTGGCTCTGCACCCTGCTTGGATCACAGACCTCTGATGCAAAGGCCAGCCACTCCTCACTGAGTTCAGCTGACACTGACACCAAACTTCACACAACTGGGGAGATGCCACCTGATTGAAAGTGGCAGTTCCATTTTGGAGAATGCAATGGATTCCCTAGGCCGTCTGCTCCCCCCTGCATCGGGCTATGTTCTTTCAAGCCATTTTGGATGCTTGGAACACACATTTGTCCACTGTAAACATTTCAAAATTGCCACTGGCAGCTGCAGTGTCGTGGACCTGTGGTAAATGTTTGTGGCAGAACTGTCTTCAAGATCCTCGTGACTCCTCTCAGTGATAAGCCACTGCAAAAGCAAAACCAGCCCATTGGATACAGAGTTATAAAAACACATAAGTCACTTGTCATACTGCTGAAAGAAGCTAGGCAAAGGCCTGAACATCAGCTCTGTGTGACCATTATTTAAATAAAGTCTTCTGTCTCTGCTTCAGGATGGAGACTCCTCTGTGTGGCCACTGCAGAAGCCACCTGCTGCCTCCCTAGCTAAGCCAGTTGGCCTCCACTCTCCCTCTCCCACTTATTTTCTCTAGTGCTGCTTTGTGCTGAAGGAACATTTAGTTTACTGCACTTGATCTGTAAATGGACTTCAATTCTTTGTAATTTTAGGGGGTTAAATTTGGTGGTTAATTTAAAAAAGCAAAAAAACCCCTCAATGTTGCCTTTACATCACATATAAATAACTGTGTTTCTCTTTTCTTGAAGGGTGATAGAAGCACTGATTAGTAGCAAAATCTTGTTTTAGCTTTTGGATTTTTTTGTGCTGGATTTTTTTACGTGTAAATTTCCAATAACATGTCATTTCTATAAGATTTGTTTAAAACCATGTACCTCTTATTGGATGGTATAAAAATGCTACATATTTTGTAAACAAATCTGAGCAAAGTGTGTGTGCATATATTCTGTATATTCATATATGTATATTCTGTGTATATATACACTAGTGTGTATATATACATATATACACACACACACATATATATATACACACATGCATAAAGTGTGTGTATATATATACATACCTATATATCTATATATATAAGTGTTTTCTCTTCCAGGCTAGTGAAAACAATGTGGTGCATTGGCGTTTCCCCCCCCTGCCCCCCAAGAAAGTAATGACAATTGCCTCTAAATGAGTGAATTAAAAAAGAGTCCATTTAAGCTGACTGGTGTGCCTTCCTGTGTAAGGAGCCTGGCCAGTATTTGTTACTTTTGCCGTGGATATGTGAATTCAGAGCAGATAAGTATAAATCTTTAAACTTGGTATGTTTGTTTGAAGTGACAGGCCTGGTTGATGCAGGTAGTATTGTTGTCCTAAATACTTAGACTGTGTAAGGCATTTGACTGGTACTGCGTAATATTTTGGGTGAAAACCACACCAATACAAGAATCAACATGGCACACATTAAATGGATTAAAATGTGGCTAACTCATAGGTCTCAATGTAATTTTAAATGGTGCTTAATTGAGTGTATTTCCATCAGGATCTTCCAGCAACCAGTTCTTGGTGTTGCTTTACTTAGCCTTATTGATAGGTTGAAAAGAAACAAAATCTACTTCTAACAAAGGCTGCAAATTAAATGGGTACAGAATGGAGATCAGACTTGTGAATTATAAAGGAAAAGCTCACTGATACAGACTGACCAGAATTACTTGGTAAGCCAAGGGCAAGTAAACTACTTGCATTTTAACAGAGCCAAACATTTAATGTAACATTACCCACCTAATAACTAACATTCAGGCCACAGATAAAGGACTCTGTTTTGGAGGAAAAGTGCCAATGAAAGTATGAGGATCGTTTTATCTTATTGCTTGAACACTGCTTCCTAGCACAGTTCTGTGTGGCTTTGTCCCCTGCTAGAAGCACTGAAACCAGTATTCTCTGCTCTCCTGAAGGTTGTGCTCAGACAGGGACCATCTCAGAGAATGCCTCTGGCTACCACTTTTGTGAAGGTCACGCTGTGTTTTGAATGATCTGTTGCTGCTTTGTGTCTAAATAAGAGGCAGCATGGTCTCATGTAGAGGGTAGTTGAGGGAGCTGTTGGAGTTCTTGGGCTCTTCTCTTAGCTCTGTCAAGCAGCATGTAATGCTAGAAAAGTGTCTTGTATTTTCTTCCAAGTTAAAATACACGCATTGGTTTCTGTCTGCTTGTGGAGATCCAATCTGAACATCTTCCAAAGGCCCCACGGGCTGGTAATGAGAATTTATTGAATTCTTCTTGAAACATCAGGAATGAGGTGGAAACACTGCACTGAGATTTTAACAATGTCTGTTTTAAACTGGATGTTAAAGAAAGGAAGATGCAGGACTGCCTGGAATTGCTATCTAGCAGTCCAGCACACAGATCTGCAATGCCATTAAAGTTGTGGTTTTGTTTGGGCAGCACACAGGAGCCATCATTCTTTCTATTGGTAAAATTCCCAGGGGAACATGGCAGGCAAGGTCAGTGTCTTGGATTCAGGAGGGCACAAAGGATGATGGAGCAGGTTATTAAAAGCTCAGTCACTAAGCCAGGGCCAGCACTTGGGGCTCCTGGGAAAGGATCACACAATCATTTGAGGGAACTGCTGCCTAGAGACTTCAGTCTGTTCCTAAATTCCTGTTTGTTCTTGAAGCCTACCAAATACAAGTGGTTGAAGACCCTTCGCTTAATATTAAAAGGAGGAAGGCAATGACCCTGGACCTACGTGTTCTTGGGCCTGCTTTTTTTGTCTTACGATCAGCACCCAAGACTGTTGAAGAACTAGATTGCACCACATGGTCCTACATGTGACAGTGCTCCTGGCAATGCACTTCTCTGCTTTTCTGGGGGCTTCCAGAACAGCTCTTACCTCTGTGCACTTTGATCTCTATGCCAGCTTATAGTAAATCCCCATCTCTTCCAGTATGATTTTTTTGTTCTTCTGGAAGTTGGCAGAATTTCACAATTGGTACTCTCCAATGCCAGTTTTAGACTTGAAGGTCTTTCCTGAGTAGAAAAGGTGCCTGAGTAGAAAAGTAAGCAAGACCTCTTTGTGTACTGGTAAGGCTCCTGCACGTTCCACTGAGGCAGTGTTGGAGTTGTCAGGTGATTGTTGCATTAGGAAGCTTCAGTTGCCTCTGGACCAGGTACAGCAATAAGGTACATGGTATAGGATTGATAAACTGGACTGTTCTGGATAAATGGGAATGGTGTTGCAGACCAAGCCAAAGGGGAGAAAGAAAATGAGGTACCATTTAAGGCTTAGTATGTTCCTTCCATCATGCACTGTTGAAAGGCTTTGGACTGCAACTGTGAGCTCTCAGTGATCTGAGGGGTGTGAAGTTCTCCTGTCAGCTGGACTGGCTGCTTTGGCCAGAAACGTGTGCTGATTTTGTAGCCACTGTCTGTTTTAGAAGTGCATCTTGGAAGCCATCACACCAAGAAAGAGGTGGTTCCTTTCACAGCCTTGCTGAGAAAGATTTACATCATTTTATAGCACCCAGCTACTTGCAAAGAAAACAGTGGTTGGGAGCAAGCTGGAGGCCACACAAAACCCATTGTCTTGGGCTTTGGTTTGAGACTTGAGCCTGTGCAGAAGCTGAAAGAAAACACCAAGTTGGGCAGTGATGTGTCTTTATGGCAGATTCTGAAATGGTGGAGATACCAGGGTGACAGAAGGATACCTGGAGCTTGTCAAACCACTGGACCAGACTTCAGTTTTTGAGTAAATGGCATAAAGCCTATAGAAAATTTAAGTAAAATGAAAAACTGGTGACTGTTGCTGCTCTGAAGTGCTGCTTTCAAAGTCGTGTTTTGCATATTTTTATTTGAAGTACTTTACCAGCTGGATGAGTCCAAACAGTTTTATTTCCAAAAGTCTGAGAGGTACCTGCCAGTTCTGTTCACAGAGCGCGCTCAGAGGTGTGTATTGAAAAGGTGATATTTTTGAGATGCACAGTTTTAAGATTTGCCATCACCAAGCATAAATCACAAGTTTTTCTTCACAGAAACTTGAAATGCATGTTCTCTTTTTTGGTGTCATTTAGTACACACATGACCACAGGCATGTAATCGGGCAAGATTTTGTTTTGGTTCCCACCTGTGTGCTTACTGGTGCGGCAAAGAACCAGAATTGTCATGGAAAATCTGTTCATATACCTGCAGTGAAATTAAAGATGGCTTGCATTCAGTGCTAATTAAGTGGACAAATCTGTGCCATCCTCCTCTGCTTGATTGACAGTGTACTTATGATAATTTCCATCCCTAGAATCTGATGACAGGTCATTGTACCACCTGAAGGTTGTGACTTCTGTGGTGGAATTGACTACACAGCTTGTCTGATGGGTTACAGCTCACTGTGGTACTCAGAAATGCAATTCATAGATGAACTGCAGCAGCTAGTGAAGATTTACCCTGCATTTTTGTAGGGCTTTTGATTATTCAGCAATACTGCTAATTGTTAGGGGTACAGAAAAGTAATCTCCTTCTCAACTCTGAGGAAGTTCACAAACTAATTTTGTTAAGCTGATATGTCTCTTGTGGTTTTGGAGTCTGCAGGGCCAGTCAGCAGGGCAGTGCTGGGCAGTAACATAGTTTTGAGCATTTCTTACACTTCCAATCTACATTTCCTTCCAAATGAAGTCAAAGGAGGAAGGGAAATACTTCCCTTGATTGCTGTGGGCTCTTCAGTATGAATAGTGTGTGACTGGGCTGAATGCCAGAAATAGCACTCTTGGGGCAGGTGATCTCTAGGTGATGGCCTATTATGATGAAAGCACAGACAACAATTTAAAAAATACATATAAATCTAAATGAGATTCATAAAGAAAGAGCGCAGTAGCAGAGAGCAGGAATGCCTGATTGACTCTCATACTCATGTGCCTCTAAATAGTTAATCTGATAAGTACAGGCTGAAGGTGTTGCTTAGTATTCCTCAAAATAGTCATCTCTGTTCCCTCAGCTTGGAGGTTCTCTCATCTCACTGCCAGCTCTGCTGGGACCACTCTTAGGTGTCAGCTGCAACACTGTGGTTCTCTGGAATGCTGTTTCACTCTTCATCTTTTCTTGAAGGCAGGCAGTTCTTCACAGGAAGTTATCCCTCATGTAACCACATGCAGACAGAATAACAGGACCTAGACCAGGGAATTAGGCTTTCTAATGCCTTAGGATCATTTTGCTGATGTTAATGCAGGTCAGACAGTAATTTTTGGCTCAAGGGCTCCTATAATAATTGTTCTGTCTTGCACAAAGAGGAACATGTGGATTATTTGAAGTAGCCAGTACCAATACAGAATAAATACAGCAGTTCCATTCTTGCTGAGGAAACCTGAAATAGTCAGTGATAGTGGATGACTGGCTAGTGAAGGTTTTTGTTTGTACCAGCACGGATGTACAAGTGGAAACCGAAAGAACAGTTCTTTTGTGTCACAGTTACCTTCCTCTAAGTGGTAAGTAAGAACATGAGACTTCATGCAGAGGATTGGTACCAAGAATGCAGGTTCATGTCCTGCAGGTACTTTAAAAAATGTTTAGTCTGGTGCACAGCACGTGGGAAACAATTACATTGCTTATCCACTGTGCTCAAGTGTCCTGTCCCACTAAACAAGAAGAAAAGAGTTTGGAAGAAAGGGGCATTTATTAGGAAAAGAAAATAGGTATTTCTGGTTTTATTGATTACAAGACAACATATTCTATCGTTCTTGAACATAGGAGTACAGCACTAACATACAGGAAAGATGTGATGATATCCTCCTCTCAGTGCTGAAAGGGGCTTAGCTTTTCTACCCCAGTTCTTGAGCTCTTTCTTCATTTCCTTCTCTATGGTTTAGAAGACGCACCTTCCGCTCTCCACTGGGCTTTCTTCTCCAAGTTTATGTTCACAAGAGATTCATGTCTTTTCATACCCTACAGTGGAATAAGATCATCAGTTATCACATGAAGGACCAGGGAGTTGTAACTCGAATCAATAACTTACAAAATACCTGACCTATCTTTACCAAGGCACAGTTCTGTTCAGCTTTAATGCCAGGAAGCCAAGAGGGTTAAAATAAAATATTGAGAGATTATTTTGGCTGAAAGTAATTACTTCTCTGGGAATAAACTGAACCCTTTTTTCAAGGCACTAGCAGATACATTCTGTTCTTCTGGTCAGTGTTTAATACTGATCTGATTTTCACGAGACAGAGGTACTAGAAACAAATCAAAAGTAAATTACAGACTCACAGAATATTTTGAGATGGAAGGGACCACATGGATCATCAATTCCAGCTCTTCAGTGAATGGCCCACTGGGGGATCAGACTTGCAACCTTGGTGTTATTAGCACTATTCTCTGGCCAACTGAGCTCATCTCAGGAAACAAAAATAATTCCAGCTGCTTTGAAAACAAGGATTCCAAAGTAGCTGTCCTCTCTTCCTGGTATTTGCATTCATACTTCTTCAGTACAGAGGAAAATGCTCTGGGAATTTTCAGTGTTTGATCTCTGCTGTTAAAGCCAGGAAAAATCCTTCCACTGTTTCATTGCAGAGTGCTGCATCCTTTTCATTTTAATAAACAAATCCTGACAGAAATGTCAGGTGACACTGAGTACCTCACAGTGCTGGGGTTAAGACTGTCACTACTTTTAAGGTTTCTCTAAAGCACAGTAGTCCAGAAATCAGACCTGAACATTGTCATCAGAAGAAAGGCAGCATAACAAGTAAGGTTCTTCTGCCACACAGATGCTTTAATAAAGTTCAGGGGTTTTTGTTTTTTTTTTTTTAAGGAAACATCTTAATGGTGACATCATCCTTTTCTGATGGGAATTAGTAAATGAGGGTCACTTCTGGGGAACCAGGACTTGTTAAAATTTTGTTCAATGATAAAATGACAAAAAACCCAAAACAAAAAAAACCAAACCCCCAAAGCAAGACAGTACTAAAAATCCATAGAGGAACTAAGAAGTTTAAATGAAGCCCAGATTCTGTGCTTACCTCTTTCCCTCTGATCACCATGGCGATGCATCCCACTATTGTCAAGGCAATCATGACATAGCTGAACTTCACACGCAGGGTGGTCTTTGCTGCTCTCACTGTCTCAAGCCTCAAGGAAGAATAAAAGAACAGACTCATTATCAGAGACCCAAATAATTCACTTGGCTAATGATTTAATTTCTCCTAGCTTGCTGTCTTGGTAGTTTTGTGTAATGCTATCAGCACTTGGTTCTTTGCACAAAGTTTTACAAGAACAGGAAAGGCTGATGCCTAAGTACCTTGGGAGATACTTGGTAACAGGGGCATTCCTCTCAAAGCTGGAAACAAACCCAACGTTTTAAACTTTGGTTACTCAATTGTTAAAATGCTGCCTTTGCAGACCACTTGACTGCAATGCAAAGGAGGAAGGTTGCAGGATTTAAGTTTGTATGTTCATTATGGAAAGAACAGGAAAAAGAGAGGAATGGTTTAACCAATACACAATTTTCCTTACTGTCAGCTCCCTCTGTGTTCATTACCATCTTCCAATATCTGCAAAGTCATGGAGAACTCATCCGTAATACAGTTGTGATGGATTTAACGTAGTCAAACATGCATTTTTCTCTCAATAGCAGAAGTCTGGTAAAACCCAAAATGTGGTGTTTAAACAGTCGAGAGTTTCTTGGGCAGAGGGAAGCATTAGCACAGCTTTGCACTTCTGCCTGAACTTCACAATGGTTTCATTTATAATGCAGTCTTATTCCCAGCAAGGTGCTTCCTCTGCTTCAGGACTTGGAAGTGCAGTAAGAGACACACAGGCTGCTGAATGCAACACTCAGAAATTCTGAATAGGACTTGGTAAAAGACCAGTGATCTCCACTCCTGCTGGAGTAAATAAAGTGATCTGCTTCCCTGAGAAACTAACGGGGTGGGGAGGATGGTAAGCTTTCCAACATCAGCTTTGGATGGAGGAACTCTTTAAATTAGTCTTTTTTTTTTTTTTTTTTTAATTTTAGGGGGCTTAGCTACACCACCCTTTCGGGAAACCTGTTGCCTACTCTGCTGTTATCTTTTAAAAACCAAAAGTCTTCCAGCAGAAGAGTAGCAGTTATTAACACCTTCCAGCTGTGTGAAGAGTAAAAACAAAAGATCATCTATTTTGAGTTAAACTCTGAAGATCATTCTACCCAAATGACATCTTGGTTACAGTAGCTTTTAAGTCTGTGTTGGAGAGAACAATGCAGGAAGAGCCAGTGAAACATTAATGCTTTTTAGAAGTGCTTTCTACAATAACCAAAGAACTACACCCTGTATATTTAACTCTCCTTGCAGAATTTAGGGCAGATAACTCCCCTCTCAAGGAGGGCTGATATTCTCACTGATTATATTTGGCGCGTGACAAAATTCCAGAAGACTGGAAAAGCACCAACATGGTGTGATGAAAATAATAAATGCATCAAACCAGGTTAATTATACCCCAAAACTAACATGGAGAATGGATTTAATGGAACTGGGAAATTATTACTGTACCTAAACGTGAGTGAAAATGGAATCTGTTACTACATTTTGACCCTTACATTTGGAAGCAAAAAAAAAAGAGATCCTTCAGGATCCATGATAGTTCAGCGTGGTAAATCACACAGGACCTGAGAGCTGAGAAGTTTTGTTCTTGTTTTTGTCTGAGTATTGATTTGAGTACAGGATTTCTGATCATAGGGAACAAAGACATCCATCTACAATGAAACTAATGGTTAATTCTAGCATCCAGGTTATTTGCTTCTGCTAATAATCTGCAGTGAAAGCCTTGAGTGCAGGCTGCAATTAAGATGAAATGCACAGTAGTAGGATTTTAAAAAGTTTGCTAGTTAATTTTGGAAATACCTTAGATGTGTTAAGAATTTACAAGAGCAAAAGGTAGATATCTAAACACAACTTGCATTTTAAATCAGTTCAGTGACTAAGTTTAACATTTGTTTAATAAATAGGTTACTTCACTGCATTTTACAAGATTACTGAGTTATATCACAAGCCCTTACCACCCACAATTAATCTCAGATTAATTAATTAATCTCAGAACAGGAAAACAAGTTTTTGTGCTTTTATAGTTCTCAACTGTCTTCTCAGATTTGGCTGAATTATTTGTCTAAATAAAAAGAATTCCCTATGCACTTGCAAAAATGGTCAGCTTTTATCAGAAGTTGGTTTGTCCTTTCAATAAACTACTGAAATCAATCACTCTGCTAACTGTTTTCTTAACAACTCATAACAAGTGTTTGGTATACAAAAATATATGAAGTGATAGTAAGTTTTAGTAATTTAGTCCTGTATGTATTTCAAATGTTGTTTTAAGAAAAATTATTCAATACAAAATGGAAGGATTCCACTTTTAATGAAATTCATTCATTGTGCTTCATTTAAATACAGGAGCGGATTTTCAATTCCCACACGGTGCATCCAAACAAATAAAATATTTAAGAGGACAGCTACATCATTTTCTTACTCAAGTAGTGTAAAATTTACTGTTTCTTTTTAATTTAAATAAACACATGTATTTAAAAGCATTAGAGCATGTTTTAAAAGATAACTATACTACCACGAGGAGTGTTTTTTAAACTAGTAGTTGTCTATTATTGATGAGTTTGATCTTTATTTTTGGTGTGCAAACCAGAACATCCAGTTTTATTTTCTACTTTTCACACTGGACAAAGCTTTGACATTTGGACTCAGCAGCAACAGGGAAATTTTGACTATATATAGTTAGGGAGCCTTGACATTGTTTGTCAGTTTAAATTCCAAGAGTAAAGGAAGTTGGCCCATGCCCTTTAGGTATTAATGAAAAAACACTTTATATGAGTTTCAGTTGTTTTATAGCTTTATATGAAAGTTTCTTACAGCAAGAGGCTGACAAAATGAAAAACACTAGAAAAAAACTCACACTAATGTTTGAAAAAAAGCTTTCTAATTGTGAGAGGAGAGTAAAAATGAACTGATCTGACATGGTTTTCTAATGAAACAACTGATAAATGCTGGTCAACCCTTTGCAAAAGAAAAAGGAAAAAAATCAAGAGGGATACATTATCTTAGCACAAGAGAATTATTGAGGTCATTTAACCTACAAGGATGATGCATGAAACACAGCAGGGTAAGATTTTTCATCTGTGCAAACCTGTTCCTTTTCAGAAAAGTTACTCAGGAGTTGCATTCAAGTAACTCATTTCTGCATAGACAAAGTCTCTTTGACAGCTTCAGAAGCAACACTTACGAGACAGTCTCTGGTATATCCTCTGGCTTTTTGAAATGGCCTGCCCACAACAAAAACTTTCTCTCCCAGTCTGTAGGCTTGTATCCAGGCACCCCCGAAGCAGATCGACCTAAAAAACCCCCAACAAACACCACCAAAAACAACAGTCAGAGAGGCTGCATGGTCAGAGCTGTAACAAAACCAGTTAGGGTGAGCAGTGCAGAACTCTAAATGTGATTGCTAGAGCTGGTTAGAGAATGAAAATTGTATCACAGATAAACAAACATGTAAATATGGATTAAACTGAAGCCACGTAAGGAAAGCCAAATCCCTCCCAAACCCTCTGTATCTGCAGGTCTAAATATGCAGAAGCTGCTCCAGCATCTAAGGTTCCTAAGGTACTGTTTTTCTATTTCATTTAAGTAAGGTTAAAAAAAAAATGGAACAGCTCTTAGAAAGGCCAACATGCTGCACAATAACAATAAAAGCCAATATAACATCACAGAATATTAACTTTTTCAGGCAGTGTGAGATTTTATCTGAAGGTATAAATAAACAGATGACCATAGGCAAAGGTTGGACACAACTTTCAGGACAGTCTTTCAAACTCCATATACAAAATATTCATAATGTAACGGGAAGCTTTTCATATATAACATACCATTAAAATTTAAGAAACAAAGTGCAAAGATAGACAGGGTTTTTTCCTTTTTTCTTTTAAGCAACAGGCAATATCCTGTATGGCCTTGTTCTCCTTCATGGATTCATGAATTATCCAGGAAGTGGGGTGGATACAGTTTGCTGGCAATGCCAGGTTATTCCAAAACATAAAGAAGAGGGCTGAGCCCAAAATGCCATGGGGCTTCAGAACCCAGAGTCAGTGAATTGGCCTGGGAACTCCCTTGTCCATAAACAGGAAGCAATTCCAGCTCACACACAAAGACAGACTCTGCCCTCACTTACTAATCCTTACCTAGGCCTCAGCAAGGCCCTGGGGTTCCAGAGTGGTTTTGGCAAGTAACAGAAAGGAAAACAGCAGTCAATGATCAGGAACTCAGACAAACACAACAGCACATCCGTGCCTCTGTGTGAAACTGAGACTCCAGCTTCATGAAAAGCATGGGAAATACTTATAGGGAGCTGAAATAGAACAGGCACAGAGAACACTGGCAAGGACAGCTACAGGTATGGAATGGTCACCATGTAAGAAATCGTGTCACAGACTGAGACCAGACTGGAAAAGCAGCGAGTGAAGCTCTCTTCAGCCCAGCAGATCACTGTAAGAGCCACTGGGAGTGTGGGTTATAGTGAGGTCTTGGTTTGGAAGGGATAATGAATAGAGGAAAAAACAGATTATAAAAAAGTGCGTATCAGGTTAAAAAACAAACACAAGACTGTAGCAGAGGAATTTCTTCTTAGAGAAGAAATTCTTAATGAATTTTAGTATCCACATTCTTAGAGAATGTGGATGCTAAAAATACATCCAGCTTCAGGAAACTGGGTGAATTTGTAGGAGGAAAAAAAAAATCTAGTGAGGACTATTAAACACCTAGATGCCACCTCTGGATCAGTGGTCTAGAGGAACCCTCTTCCTGTTCTCTTCCTTAGGTTCTTGCTGAAAGTCACCATTCCCACTTTACAAAAATGTAAGGGACTTCTTTTACTGGCCCTGCTGGAGACATCACACTTTTAAGGAGCCCTTTTGTCCTACCCAGTACAGCTGATTAATGTTTTTAACACGAGTCATGCCAAATGCTTTACGTTTGTGTGCTCCTTTTCTCCTGCATGGGTGGGCCATAAGGAACCTGTGATACAGGGAGCACAGGAAATGTCCCCTATACACTGAAAAAATGGTCATGGCCTGAGCTTTCCCTGACCAGCTCCACCCTTAAACATGAACAATTCAGACTCTTCCCTGCAGGGCATGTTCAGCTTTTGGAACAGCTGGAGCTGGCTGCACTCTGAAAAAGTGCAGAAGTCTTTTAGCTCACACAATGTTCCTAAACATGAATAGTTTACAGTGGGGCTGAACAGGCAGTTCCAGAGCAGAGCTGAGCAGCCTCAGTGCAGGAGTGTGCACTCGATAAGGTTCTGGTGATCTGCTACAAAGTAAACACTCTGTGACCTTCAGAAGTGGAAATATGGACTGGTGACTTCTTGCTAGAAAACAATACTTTACCAAATCACTCCATTTTTCAGTCTAGAGACCAGAACTCTCACAAAATCAGGGATATGAGCATCTATGTCAGCCAAATTCCTGTTCAGATGATTGCAGCATTGGTGAGTATTCCGTGGCATGAAACATTCCATGACTTTATCAAAGATTCTTACTCTTACTCTTCGACTGAAGGTCTTGCTGGGGTTTAATGCACAGCCTTCTGCTTATCTTTGGGTCCACTCCCTTGGTCATCCTCAGAACTGAGGGAATATTTCTTCCCAGCAGTTTAACAGCTCTATCTGGAAAAGAAAGCAGAGGAAGCAAGGATGCCAAATTTAACTCAGAGCAGTAGAAAGTGGGAACCAGCTTTTCAATGGAAGCATTCGGGGTTTTTTTAACACAAGAGGAAAAAAAGAAAGAAGACCAATAGGTACAAATGAAGGCAAGAAGTACCAGATTTAGCTGTAATAGCCTACCAAAGAAATTAAAGCTTGTTTATAATGTATGCCTTGAGCTTGCTCAGTAATCTTACGTAGAAAAATGTGAATGCAATAATATTCATTTAGGGAAAAAAAAGAGAACACAAGATAATGTCCTGCCAGCAATTTCTAAAACACTTTATACATTACAATTTCTAGGAACTAATCTATACATATGCTTCAGATACACTTTGGATGGTGCTGTTTCAAGGACTGCACACCAGCCTTCTACCAATCTTGCCAAATCCCAAAAGCACTGACAGGGTCAAGTCAAAAAAGCAGAATCTTTAGCACTCAGAGGTAACTACTTTGTAATGCATTAGAAAAGGCCAGGGCGCCTTATATACGAACACATACTTTAAAGAAGGCACTTCTAATGCATTAATTAATATAATTTAAAAGTTCGGGAAAAAACCCCAACCAAACTAACTCAGAAAGGCAAAAAGGCCACTTTAAAAAATACAAAATGAGTTCTTTTTTTACTTTGTTACACTGTCTAAAGGTATCTCTCCTAAGGCCCTTTACTTTCGAGGTATAATACGCTCCCGCTCTGAAAAACCAGTAGTTTACATCTACCGGCGACACCTCAAGGAAGCCGGCCCCGTTTCGAGCTCTTTGGAGAAGCCGAGGCACAGACCCGCTCCCGTCACCCTTCTGAACGCCGGGCCATGGGACACGGCCCCTCACGCTCGGCTCCGCTCCCGCCGCCCCGCTCCGGCCGGGCCGCCCCGCTCCGGGCCCGGCCCCTCGGGGTCCCGAGGAGGAGGCGAACCGGCGGCAGCCCCGGCCCGGCCCCGGGGCTCGGTGGCTCCGTGCCCGCCCCACTCACCGGCGCGGCCCCACATGGCGCTGCCTCGGCCCCGCCGGGCGCCGCTCAATGTCACCGCTGGGCCCCGCCCCGGCCCGCGATTGGAGGGAGCCGCGCCGCGGGACGCCCGGGGCCGCCGGGCCGGCACCGCCTCCGCTGGGGCCGGCCGGAGCTCTCCCAGCCGCTGG